>JASDQU011313416.1:2553-14743 GCA_032191745.1 Picea mariana
GCCAAAAAGGATTCTTGTTTGATTCCCCTTTGATTAAAGGATCGGCTTATCATCTTTTGTCTTGTTCCAGTCAGGGATAGCATTGTTTTGTAGGTATATAACACTTGGCAACCACTCACCTTCTCACAAGACTCATTATCAATCTTTTCTTCATCTCCAAACTTGACCTATAGGGGTGCTCATTCATCATCATCTCGCTTTCCATCTCAATCCCCCTAGGGTCACCGGGATTCACCCCTTGTGGTGATTGCATCATCACTAAAGTGAGGGGAGTGTCTATCTAAGGTGAGAGTGGGTAGGTACTCATGTATTTGTCTCACCTTTGTGGTTTGGGTTGGGCTTTTCCCAAGCTACAATCCATGCGATAACATGTATAAACTAGACATGCTTGTTATATAGAAAAATTTAATCCATTAGTAATGCAAAAGAGAAACTTCAGTTGACCTCGATAACCCAAGGATCTATGAGCCTTTGGAATATCTGCAAAAATGCCACAATTATTTAGAGTTAGCGAATTCAATAGCAGGTAAATATGTAGCACTATGTTGAGATTCAACAAAGCATTACAACTGCAACTCTAATAAAATCCTTAGGAAATGATAGGATTTTAAATTGTAGTTAAATTTTAATAAGTTCTTCCATTACTTCCATCCACATTTTTCCTATTAAACAAATTAAAAAAAAAACATCCAAAGCCCCACCTATAAAATTGAAAACAAGTTAAATATTTTCCTAAGCTCCACCTCATGTAGAAAATAATTCTTCCAAATTGATTACCTCATAAAACACTCTTTTTATTTCTACATCTAGAGTATACAATTCGTCTACATTAATTATTATAAGAATACAATTAATGTCACAAATCCTAAAGCCGTGACTTTACCTTGAAAGCTCTTTAAAACTAACTCGAGAGAAACATGTCATAACATGCTTACCAATCAGCCTTGATGAAGATAGAATATACATTTAGATAGTATAACAAGCGTTAAATCTAGTTTAGGATGGTTACAAACTTAAACATCGAAAAATAATAAAAACGAATGCTAGCTAACATATGCATAACATTCAATTTTGATAATCAAGTCCACTACAGCAATATCATTGACTTTTACAGCAAGGGTTAGTTCTGCCATCGTGGAATAATCAGAAATCAGCCATGTAAGCCAACAACATTACACAAAAACACTAAATAATCTATAATGAGGATAATTAAAGAATTTTGGAAACTATTCTATTTGTTTGGTGGTTCCTCTTGTTGAAAAAAAAACAAAAGAAAACAACATAGTTATTTAATTGAGGCTCGTCAGCTGTTATTGTTTTTAATTAGCTTTGGTTTGAAATCAACATAGTTATTTAATTGAGGTTGGTTCGCTGTTATTTCTTTTAATTAGCTTGTTGGTTGGAAATGAGACATAGCGGATATGAAAACTATGTAAATTCAATTTATTGAAGTGTAGAGTCAATTGATTGAATGGGTTAGTTTTTTGTGACGCATAACACTAGAAAAATTTTAAGAGAATTGGTATTTGGCCTAGTTCATTGTCATTTTTCTCCATATTCTTAGTAGGTTGGGAACCAAACTACAGGGTAGAGGGTTTCACAGAACCAAAAGTGTATTTGAGGGAGGAAAGAAACAAACTATGGTAGACGTTACCCAGGGGTCTTGCTCACTAATTCCCATAAATTAAATGGAAAAAAATGTGTTGTGTGGAAACACAAGATGAGAAATATACTCAGCTATTGAAACTTGAGGGATATAGTCATGGGTAAAGAAAAAAAAACCAACAAATACAACCAAACAAACACTTTTGTTGAGTGGGAAAACCTTGTTGATCACATTCATGGATGACATCATACCCCATGTTTAGTATGTAGAAAATGCGTGGGAAAATATTACGACCCTGTATGAAAACTAAAACGAGAATAGAATCTTGTATATGATAAATAAAACTTGAAAATAGCAGTAAAGCCTCTTACTAGTCATGTAACAAGTCTCAAAGATATATGAGATCAATTGTCATGATGTCTGCAACTAATCTAAATCTCACAGCACCATAAAATCTATCTTCCGGAAAAATTATGGAACTCTTATGGAAAAAAAAGCAACAAAATAAGCATTCTGAAGAAGATATGAAAATAATCCTTTTGCAGTCATGCTAAGGTAAAAAGGGAGGTGGGTGTATTTTCTTAGTAGAGGTAAGAAACAAAATTTTAGAGCTAGTGAAGATAATAAAAACAACTCAAAGAAAAACTAGGTAAGAAGAGAGAATTTTAATTCATATAAAAATAATCAGATTAGTAAATATTTTTATCTAGTATATTAGGACACTTTTTTATAATAATGCAAGAAGTTGTGATTTGATGTCTTGAAAATTTAGGAAACATTCAAACAATTATGTAAGTGCTAGATCTAATAATGAAAATAATGTTCTTTAGTTGTTTGTAAATAGTATCATTTTGAAACTTCAAACAAAGTTATCTTACATTTTATTTTATCTAAATAAAACTACAGCGAGGGATAGAAAAACATAAAGGTTATCTTCTAATTTGGAAATCCACTTGTATGAATCTTCATATCATGATCTATGTTGTTAGATAAAGTACAGTTTGGTTTGGAGTTAATCTGGTCATTTGTTGTAAAAATATGAATAATTAGAACTTTGTGGAGGTTTTTTTCTACATAAGTTTATTGTTAGTGTGTATCATAATTTAGCACATAGGTGTGTTTAGTATATAAATATGCATGGGTGCTTTATATGTGAATTATGTGCACTAGTTACTTAAAAAAGGCCTTCAAACTCTGTTTGAAATTAAAATGTTATATGTATCCTCAACTTTTTTTTAAGAATACAAACTCAGAAATTACATTACTCCATAGAATACATAGTGATTATTCGTGTACTCATAGGATGTAATGCTTTTCCCTTTGTTATAGTATTGTCTCTCTTAATATATGCTCCAAGAGAATTATTTTAGTGCATGGATAAATTAAACTAGGATGATAATATCGTTGTTTAATCAAGTTGCATATGTTATTATCATTTGAAATATGCATTCCACAAGAGTGTTAAAGGTATCATTTGGAGTTATACAAATAATACTTAAACTACCACATCCACATGAGCGCAAAATGTATCATTTGAAATTATAAAAATGATGCTTAAACTCACACAATCTAGTTAAAAAAAAGATTTTAAAAGTTTGTTAGAAGTTATTTAATATTACATGTTTCCCAAACTTTTTTATAAGAATGTAGACATGTATTAATTGTGGTTTTTGCTTAAATGCAAGGAAAAATATTAAAAGTGATTATATCAAATTTTCAATTCTTCAAGTTCCAACTCATTCCATATTGTCCCAAGTTTAACAAGTTCTCCCTTGTCATTTGTAGTAAGTCTAGACTTTATTTATATTTTGATTATTTGGTTGAATTTATGCTACTTTTGCATGTGCATCTAAAAAAGTATGCATTAAATTTTGTGGGATCCTTATTCAGGTTTGAGTTTGGAAGCACATGATATTCTATTAATTCGAGAATGTTGCAAGCTCTTATTGAGAACGAGATACCCTGTAGGCAGATGGTAGACAAAAATGGAGAGCCACGTTACACCGCCAATTTTAATATGGCATCTGCTATCAACCATCCTAGGTGAATGGTACTCCACCATGAACTAAATCTATTTATGACACATCAATAGTATGTGCTTTTTTAAAATGTAAAGGGTTGAAGATGAACCCTCAACATATCACATGGTCCCATTATATTAATGATTAACTACCCAAAGTTGACAGTCTAATACCTCCCACTGTGATCAAGGATCCAATATGTGATATAGAAAAGACACATAAAAACACTTCCATATGCTCCTTTTTTAGAAAAATTGGAAGCCAAATCAACTATACTTCATCATAAAAAAAAATGGGATAGACATTAAAAGTGGGTTTGTGGAATTAAAATAAGTATTTACACTCAAAAACTATCTTTTAAATTGGCAAAACATTTTAGGTGTTTGTAGTACTTCATTAACCACCCATATTGCACAATTATTGTTGATGTGAGATTATTTTAAGAAGCACACTCTTAATTTTATGTTTCTTCTTAATTTAAATAATAATAATAATAATAAAACTCATGTGAATCAAAACCCTTAAAAAGAAACATATCATTATGATTTAATAACTCTTTTTTTAAAAACATCATAAAGATAGATGAAACTATAAAACATCATACATGAAACAACTATAAATAATGAGGTCTATAAAACATAGATGCACCTTAATTAATGTGAGTATAGAAATGAGAAATATTGTTATTAATCAAACCATAATACCTCAAAAACAATATTACCTTGCCATATAATATTAATAACAATATAAATTAAAATTTCTATTGTGTAATGTAAAGAGTTTTAGATATAATAGTGTATATATTAGAGTTATATGCTTTTTAATATTACACTACAAAATTTTTATTATATATTCACATATTCCATCGAGTTAAAAATTTGCATATAATATTAATAACAATATAAATTAAAATTTATATGATGTAATTTAAAGGGTTTCATATTTAATATAGTTATATGTTTTTTAATATTACACTACAAAGTGTTTATTATATATTCACATATTTCATCATCTTAAAAAAAAATTATATGGTGTATTCTAAAGGGTTCCACATATAATAATATGTATATATTAGAGTTATATGTTTTTTAATATTACACTACAAAATGTTTATTATATATTCACATATTCCATCAACTTAAACAGCTTAAAAATAATAACAATGAAAATGATTTTAAATTGGATCAATCTTTTGAAACCTATTATTAATCATCTTCACTTCTTATTTTTTTAATTTTATTCATAGTGTTAGATATTGTTCTTGGGGCATTTTCACAATTCTAAATCAAACCAAATCATCAAATGTTTCATTGGATTTTTAGATCATTAAGAATTCTAACTTTTTGTATCTTTTTTGTAATTTTATTCATAGTGTGAGATATTGTTCTTGGGGCATTTTCACAATTCTAAATCAAACCAAATCATCAAATGTTTCATTGGATTTTTAGATCATTAAGAACTCTAACTTTTTGTATCTTTGAATTCTAAGAACTAGAGAGAAGTTTGTTACAAGCTTACATGACTCCTTGTCGAAATGTGTCTTAATGAAATTTTGCCTTCAAAGATCCCCTCCTATCAAGTTTCTTTTATGCTTTTTATCATCTTTATAATATTAATTATTATTGTCCTACTTTTACCAAGTAATTCATGAGAGTAAAGAAACAAAAAATATACACATAAATGAGTTGTATTACTCACATTACACAAAGATACATCACATTTAAATAAGTGTTGTGAGATCCAACTTATTCCTTTCTTGAAAGAAGAAGTTGAGAAAATCTCTCAACATACTCCAACAAACTCAATCCAATCCCTAAATGACACTAATTAAACATTATCTCTAACATCTTTTATATATATATATACTCGAAATTAACGATCACTTCGAAGTTTTTCTCTATTTTTTTTTTATAGAACACTGACAGCCATTGGAAACCCTAACCCTCGAAATTCAGTCATCGTTGAATTTACCGGTACATCGATCACTTCGAAGGTCTTTCTGTATTTGTTCAGAAGACTGACAACCATCGAAAACCTCGCAGGCACGAACACACGAATACATCCAATCCCGCATGCACCAGCTCGATGCTGCGATTTGAAACCTTGTCTGCACCGGTCAGTAATTTCAACCTGGCTGGCATAAGCATAAATACAGCCCGGGAAAATGTATATTTGTGAGTATAGATTCTTCTTTCCTGACTGAGAAGTTCAAACAGAGAGATAAAATAATTTTTTTATTTAAAAGATCACAAATGGATTTGAGTCGGCGTATCACATACAAGTATGTAATTCGAATCAGTCCAGTAGGTTAGTTTGAATATTTGAGGGCGTTGAATTCTACGAAAAATTCTGCGATCACATCATTTATTAAATTTGATTTATTTATTTATAATTTATATATATAAATAAATAAATGTTTTATTTAAAATCTAGTTTGAAATATATATATTTTTTAATGTTAATTGTAAATTTGTTTTAAATAGAAATTACACATCTTACTTAAGCTACTTAAGCTATTAGAAATTACGTTTTGGAGGTGTAGAATAATTGGTGAAGGAGTGTGTTGTTAAGCAACTAATCCAACTATGTTTAGGATTGGTGTGGTTTAAGTCGGTACGACCCAAATGATTTGTAAAATATATTTTTGAAGAAAATAAAAATTTCTTTCACATTTGGTGAAAAATGACTACAAGGAATATGATAAGATACACATAGTTTCAACAAACATATTTTATACTTTACTATTTTCAAGTTTAGTTTCAACAAACATATTTTATAAACTTTCAGACAAGTTGATGCATAGTTGCTAGTCTGGTTTTCCTAATAAGAAGCCAGCATTTGGTTTTCTTAATGAGAAACCAGCAGCAAGGTTTTTGTATATTTTTCTTATCATAATATAAAGATTATCATAAAAACTCATGATTATTAAAAAAATTAATTTTAATGATAAAAAACAATCTTAACTTTTAAATATTTACATTACAATTTAATAGTTTTATACTATCTCATAATTAAATAAACGCTGAAATTAAAGTTTGAAGAATATGTACATTACAATTTAATAGTTAATAGTTTTATACTATCTCATAATTAAATAAAACGCTGAAATTAAGATTTGAACAACTGATCATTTACAATTCCAATTATGTACATTGCAATTTAATAGTTTTATACTATCTCATAATTAAATAAAAGCTGAATTAAGATTTGAACAACGGATCATTTGCAAATCAACACTTCCATATTTACCCGATTCTGAAAAGAAACATAAAATATAAAGCGATTTGAGTGGCAGGTATATTGCTCTTAAACAAGAATGTATGGCAAGCAGAATCCAACTATAATATGTAAATTGTAGAGTAAAAGGTCGATGAAATGAATTTTATTTAATACAATTTGTGAAATTGATTTGGTGTTTTTAATTACAAGTTGTTTGCATTTTTTCTATATTCCTTTTACCTATCCTCATTTATATCTCACTTTCGTTTTATTTGTTATATTTGTTTTGCAGGGTGCAATGAAGTATTATTTGAAATGGTTGGGAAAACTCTATTGGTATAAGAATAAGCTAAATTTAATTTTCATTTGTTATATTTGTTTTGCATGGTGTGCTGTAAGTATATTATTTGAAATGGTTGGGAAAACTCTATTTGTATAAGAATAAGCTAAAGCCAAATTTCAAGTGAAAAAGTAAGAATCAGCTAAAGCCAATTTCCATTTGTTATATTTGTTTTGCATGGGGCACTGTAAGTATATTATTTGAAATGGTTTGGAAAACTCTATTTGTATAAGAATAAGCTAAAGACCAATTTTAAGTGAAAAATCTAGATTTAGGAAGTTCAAGGATTTTTGAGATTTTGAATTGATTTAGAAACTTCAAAATTAAAGGATTTTTGAAATTTTAAATTGATTTAAAATAATTTTTTATAACATCTTTTACTATTAATTAATACAAAATACAGTAAATTGTTTTTCTATATATATATATATATATATATATATATATATATATATATATATATATATGAGGAGGAGGATAATTACCCTCTACCAATATCAACTTTGGTGTATCAAATCTTAAGAAATATAATAAGGAATTAATTGGTTTAATTTAAAACTCCATTTCTATGCTAGAAAAAACTCTAAAGAAGTGCTCTATGTGACTATCCATTTTTTTTGTTGAGTTGAAATTGAGATTTAATCTCCATTTTTTGTTAAGTTGAAATTGAGATTTAATGTGAGCATGTAGTACATTCTAAGAGAGTGATTTTCATCTTCCATCTTCTTAGTATCATGAAGATGACAAATTTTTTAAGCCCACAATGTTTTAGGAATTGTCCAACCCCATGTTTCACCATGGAGCTCATGAGAGTTCATTCATTTCTTAGTAATGTTGATTTTCTTCTTTAAGCTAGCTATAACAAAGAGATACTTTTGATATTCTAGATTGGGGTTAATGGCATCTTTATAGTATATTAAATTTATCTTATCCTCTATTTCTTTGTTGCACCACAATTTCTCCTTAAATTTAGATGTGATAATATTTGAATGGTATTAGTATTCTGCAAAGTGACCTACTCCTCTATGCTCCAATGATTTAGTCAAGACTTAACATCTTTATGTCAACCCCTCTTAAGTTGTACGTGACTTTGAATAGTGTTTGAAGCAATATTAGGAAGCCTCTTGTCTTTCATGTTAGTTTTTTGGTGCTTGTACATTAGGTACGTATGCATCGTCATACTCTCAATTGAGGGGAAGACTAGATTTTATGAAGAGGTTAGGATAGGGAATATTACTTTTAATTTTAAGATTAAAAATTATAAAATGCTTTTGGATGTGTTCGATCTTCCTCCACAATCCTCTAGAGATGCAATAGCCCCAAACTACACATCAATATAAGATAATAAAAGTGACAAAAGTCTCACAGAGGAAAAAAAAATCCCACAACCAAAAGTCTATTGATTTACATTTGTTTTCAAGGTTGAAATAGGATTTCCACCCTCCAATAATCATTTTCTCGATGCTATAGTTCCAATTAAGCTTTTGATGAAGGTCGACTTCGAGATATTTGTATTAAGTAACTTCCTCAAGTTGTTATTGTCATACACAAATTAGTGTAAGTGATATTTTTGATATGATAATCATAACTTTCATTTTGTCAGTGTTTACTAACATCTCGTGCTAGAACGGAAATGCTTGAGAATTTTTAGTTGCTTGTCGAGATCATCATAAGAAAAATATCATTATCATTATGAAGGCAGGCGATGACTATTCCAACTAAAGTAGTGCCAACACAACCTACTTCTTCCAAACATGTCTCTAACTTGTCAATGTAAATGCCAAAAGGGTAGGTATCATAGACCTAAGGGTCTTGCCCGAAATTTTTTCTTTTTGTCATCCACAGTCATGTGGCACTGCCTTGCCTTAACCACAAGGGCTTGACCAAATTTCTCCTAATACAACCAAACCATGTCTCTTCACTTAAGGTATTGCCATAACTACACCTTAAGCTACAATTTGTTAGATTGCAACCAAGTTGAACACAACCAAGTTCTCTAACAATAGGCATATGTCCAACTATGGCCTTAAATTATCCTAGAAATACTTTTACACTTATCCAATATTCAACAATCCTTATCCAAATAATGCATTACAAGGAACACTAGCATTCATATAAGTAAAAATACAACAACATGGACATATGGGAAACACCCAAGGTGGATGCCTTAACTTTATCAATATGAAAAATGTTAAAAAGATACAACAAAGGGAGTCCAACCAAGCTACTTATGACTCTTTTATAGCATGCAAATATCTAAGGCACAACTCCCTATAGCCACAATACTTGTTAATTGAACCCATGAAGCATCTACAAATCTACCTCCTACAGATCCCTTCTATTCAATAGATCATATAGCTAGTTGATCTGGATTTAGGAGCGAAATGAAATGATTAACAGACTGAATACAATAAACACAGAGATATGAAGAACAACATAGATATCTAGTGAACAATATCTTCTATTGAATAAATGAAATAGGCTGAAACTATAAAACTGCAGAACTGAAACACTTGCTCGAATGGTGGTAGCTATCTCTGAGAAGATATGTGGCTGCTACCCACATTCATCTGAGTAGAATGATTAGAATGAGGATCCACGGGCCTTTTTGGCATTACTCATGAATGCCAAAACCCTAGACATCCAAAAAACCTAACCCTAGGAGGTGAAACGCAAAAATTTATGTGGGCCCCTGTGGGTAAGTTGGTACCTCAACTTCTTGGGGTCGTAACCTTTGCATACGACCTTTGTTTTGGGCGCGTGATAGCCCATTGGAAAGGTATTTTGGATAACTACACATTACACCATCAAACTCTAACTTCGTCTACATTTTGACTGTGGCGAGACAAAAAAACATTGTTAAGCCCCCCAAAACGGCCCTGGAAGTACAATAAGATGCGCTGACATGAAAACATAAAAAATAAGCCAGTTGGATTAGGTGGGAGGCCACCAATATCCACTTGGAATATGTGTAGGGCTTCATACAACCCTGGAAGTGTAGAACCCACCATTACAAATAAGTACAGAAGAACGTGTTGAACTAAAATTGTTAAGAGGAGCCAATTGGAATAGGTGGGTGGCCACCAATATCCACCTGGATTAGTCCTTCCCCCTTAGGAAGAAATGTTCTCCATTGTGTTGAGTTCCCCCATCAGGTTAGGAAACTTATGTTGAGTTTGGCCCCGGTGAGCCACTTTCCTTGGTGTAGGAGCTTTCGTGCCTTAACAACTTGATAAAGTTGGATCCTTTGCTGGCGAGTGCCCTTAACCTGTGTGTCCTCTATCTAATCAGTGGATTCTTATTCCATGCAGTCAGGGTTGAGCTATGTCGGTGTCATTTATTCTATGATTTTGGAGGTGTCCAATAATGGTGGAAAATATGGCTGAAGGAGGTCCACATTGAACACTGGGTGCAAGCCAAGGAAGGGTGGAGTGTTGAGCTCAAAAGCATTGCTACACATAGCCTTGGTGATAGTGTAAGGCCCATATCGAAGTGGGAGGGGCTTCTGATGGGGCCCTGCAAGATGCTCCTTCTACAAATGTAACCAGACTTTGTCGCCAACCTGAAACTAGTGTGGTACCTTATGTTGATCATGGCATTGCTTGTACTTAGCATTGGATTTCTGCAAAATCTCATGGACATGTTGGCAAATGTGTTGAATCCACTCAATGAATCCATTGGCTTTGTTGGTCTCATACTGAACATGGGAATATTTTGTTTGTGTGGTGTCAAGAGGTAGTGCAACATCAATGGGACCCAAGGATTGGAATCCCAACCCCACCTTAAATGGGCTATGGTCGGTGGAGCTATGGTAATTGTGTTGAACATAGGGGTGACTCTCATCCCATGTATGTGGATGCTTAGAATTGTACATGTGCAAGATGTGCACAATCATCTGATTGAAGACCTTTGTTTGGTCATTTGTTTGGGGGTGGAAAGTAGTGGATTTAGTGAGCTTGGTGTCCAACAGTGACCAGAGACTCGACCAAATTGTGTTGAGGAACCTGTTTTCCCGGTCGGAGATGATGGTTTGTGGTATCCCAAAATGGACCCACACTCATTCGAAGAATATCTTGGCAGTATTTGTCGTTGTGATATTCTTCTTGCAAGGTGTGAGGATGACCATCTTTGAAAACCGATCAATGACCACAAATACACAATCATTTCCTTTCTTGGTGGACGGAACGCTAGAAATGTAATCCATTGAGATGGATTCCCAAGGCTTCTTGGGAGTAGGAAGAGGGGTGTATAAGCCTTTCTTCTTTATGGTTGGCTTGGCAATGGCACAGGCAGTGAAAGACATGATATACTTGTTGGTGTCATGTCGAAGTTTTGGCCAATAAAAATGTTTCTGAACAACGGCCACAATTTTCTCCATGCCAAAATGTCCTGCCATCCGACTATAGTGGGCTTCCAAAATCAGCTTTGCATTCTCTCTTGCAGGAACATAGAGATGGCCCATATGGCATAATAGTCTATTCTAAATGTGAAAATCAGTGACAGTCGCGCATGTACCCAAGAGTTGATAGGTGGTGGCGAAGTTTGGATCTTGTTGATAAAGTTGGGTCCACTTAGATGCCTCATGTCCACAAGAATGTGTTAACACATAAGATTGATCATGTAAAGGAGGATTTATGGTTTTCAAAGCCTACAATTTAACCATTTCTCCAAGGATTATGTCATACCAGGGAGGTTTCGATCTGTTTTTGGAAGTATTTTTGGAAGGGCGTTAAGTGTCATCTAGTATCCCTATCCAAGAAGGATTGAATGCAAAAGATCACCCTTTGAATTAGAGCCTTCATTTAGGAATAACACGTCTACAAAGTACATGATTGCATAATTTGTTACAAGGCTGCATAAATTCAACCAAGTCAAGTCTAAGGGTTTCTATTGCTGAAATATTGTAACTTCGAAGAATATTCTACCTAAGAGAGAGTGTTGAATAATAATATTATATTATATTAATTAATTAGTCCCTATTGTGTCTTTGTAAAATTCGACCCT
>JASDQU011313418.1:5294-17052 GCA_032191745.1 Picea mariana
ATCTCTGACATAATGAAGTGGCGTAAATAGAGATAGAATATTTGGATCAGCTTCCTCCTTATTTATCCCAAAGTCCCTCCAGCAGGTATATAGCCAAGAGGTTGGATTTCCTCTAGTAGATGAATTGACTGAGCCAAATTTTAGCAGAAAATAGACATCTTCATGATAAAGAAATTTCCACCATAACCCTTTATATTCTTGATAGTTAAAACAGGTTTCTGGAAAAATGGTTTCTTCACTGTTGTCGGGCCACTGAAAAGACAACCTTGGTCTATTTAGGCAGTAATACTGCTGGTGTAATTCCTCGGATTCGATATTCCAAAGTAAGTCTATGTCATGAAATAATTCAGTTAAGGATTGGGATGCTTCAACTGCTCTTCTGTTTCCTTGATTTATAATGGGTGCCAATAGATTTGGATTTCCCCGATTTCTTACTTCGGGTACTAAGATAGAATATGGTGTCTGGGTAGTGGGTGCTATAACATTTGTGCTCCTTAAACCCCACCTGGGAACCCAGTTTCTACAATATTCATCCCAATTCATCCTGTCGGGAATATTTTCAATATGTTCAGAGTCTCCTCTTAGTTGAATAGAAACAAGTAAACTTTGATGGATAATTTGGAGATGCTCTTTACTCAAAAAATTGGCTAGCGAATTTGAGCTTCCTTTTATATGTTCTATTGAGAAATCAAAGTTGTTGAATAAGGCTTGCCATCTTGCAAATTTATGATCTCCTGAATTTTTCAAATCTTTGTGTAGAACTTTGTTCATAGCAGCAGCATCAGTCCTTAATATGAATTTTTTATAGATCAAATAGAGCTCGAACTTATGAACTGCATTAAGAGCTGCTTTGATTTCCTTTTCAAGAGTAGAGTAATTCTTTTCAGCATTTTTCCATAGTCCAGAGGCAAATTGTATAACCTCTTCTTTTTTCTGTTGGTTTATTTGTTTTAACACAGCTCCCCACCCAATATTGCTAGCATCTGTCTCTACAATTTTTAAAATATTATCATCAGAAACATGCAAGATAGGCAAATGTTTGACTTTAGCTTTGATGTTTCTGACTGCTTGAGTATGGGCCTCAGTCCAGGGAGTAGGATCCTTCTTTATTCTTTCATTCAAAAGCCTTCTATCTTCAGCACATTTTTTATAGAAATGGCTGATGTAGTTCAGACTACCCAAGAACCTCTGTAACTAAGTTTTATCTAGGATTTTGTCAGGAAATTTTTATGCAAACTCTATGGCATGAGTTTGTAAAGTAATCTGGACATTGGTAATAATATGTCCAAGGAATTTGATTTCAGTCTGGAAGAGTTCCATTTTCTTATTGGATAGTACAAGACCAGCCTGTTTTATAGCTTGCCAGAGGATGCCTAGATGCTTGAAATGCTCTTCTATACTTGAAGAAAATACTAGAATATCATCGATATATACTATCAACCAATCAAAATAAGGCTTGATTGTTTCATCCATGACTCTTTGAAATTTGGAAGGTGCATGCTTAAGACCAAAAGGCATGGCATTCCATTCATAATGGCCGACAGGAACATTCAAAGCAGTTTTAAACTTATCCTTTTCATGAATAGAAACTTGCTAGAATCCTGATTTTAAGTCAAATTTGGAGAAGATTTTCGCTCCTGCAATCCTGGTAACTAGATTGCTTTTGTTTGGAATGGGATAAGTATCATTAGCTAAGACTTTATTTAGAGGTTTATAATTCACTACCAGTCAAGGAACACCTATGATCTGTTCTGAGTGTTTGTTCACATAAAATCCATAGCAGTTCCATGGACTGGTGGATCTTCTTATGAGTCCTCTTTCTAACAGGCTTTCAATTTCCTCTGTGCATAGTTTCTGATATTCAGCATTCATAGGAATTGCACGGATTCTGCATGGTGTACCTAATTAATCTTCTCTGTAAGGTAGATACACTTCATGCTTTCTCTGCTTCCAAAAGGCAATTGGATTTTCAGAGAAAACTGTTTCAGAAAATAATTTTCTAAGGGACATAATTCTATCCATGATTGCAGGGTGTTGTACTTGTCCCTTAATTCTGATAGAGGTTTGCATTCCCTGTAATTCTCTAATTTTTTCAGACCGTAGTAAATTTATTTCTACAGAGTTTGTTTTTCTGGGAGTAGAGATAAAGGGAAGCTTAACTGTTTTGCCATCTTCAATTGTTATGAAATATCCTTCTTGGTCTGGTCCAATTTTTGTAGATCCATGGGGAGAGACGGCTGCTAAAAAGGGAGTCCCCAGAACACAGGCTATTGGAACTTCTGCAAAATAGAATTTCATCTTCAGAAAAAATTTCTGGAAACACAATGTAGCTTCTGGGATAAAGAAGGATATAGTATTTAGGATATTTCCCAGGCCAGTAACTGTTAAATCTGTTTTCTCCCATAGAGAGACAGGAATGACATGTTTATTTAGCAGATTCAAGTTTGACCCTGTATCTATCAATGTATTAAGCCTGAAATGCAGATCCTGGATTTTTAATTCAATTAAGACATGATATTGTTGGTGTTGAATTTGACAACTACTTTCCCTTTTAGTCTTTTCTTCTCTTTCTTCTTCCCTTTTGATCTTTTTGATCTTGTTTATTTCTTTGCCCAAATCTGTTATAGAGAGTGAGGAAACAGGGAAAGATGCTAATCTGGACTAGAGAGGGGCTAAGTGTGGCCTTGGTACATTTTTAGTATTGTACCATTCATAGAAGGAGATATAAACATTTTCCTTGTTCATAAAATTTTTCCATTTCTCTGCTAATTTGATCTTCTCTGGATCTGGTATTTTTCTGGCAAACTCTTTTGCTAAAGGATGAGTGTGTAGATCCCATTTTAGCAGATTTTTCATCCATTCTTCATTTATTATATGTTTCTAGCAACCTTTTGCTTTCTTCAAAAACTTCTTGATTTCCGGGGAAGAAGGTCTTTTTATCCGTTTAGGAACATAGGCCTTTTGTCTCTTTTGTATATCTAGACATGAGTTGTCAAGTATAACCAGAACATTGGAGTCATGTGGAAAGGGGATGTCAGAACATTGAGGATGAGGACAATGTTCTTTAGCAGTAGACATGGGAGGAGGTATATTTGTCCTGGGATTATGGTGTTCATGTTTGAAAGAAATACTTGGATTATTTACAGTGGCATATAAAGTAGACAAAGTAATCAGATCTCCACAATCAGGGCATTTTATAGAAAAAGGAACTTGTCCTACTTGTCCTACAAATGACTGTAAAGAGGAGTGTATACAAAAAGAAGGAAGAGGAGGAGGGGATCTGGAAGGCTTAGGCCATGAATGGTTTTGACTTAGTTGTCTCTGAGGAAAAGAGATGACATCAGATTCATCATTCTCTTTGATCTGTGCAGAAGTAATGGCTCTTGGGAGTTGAGGTCTTGGATTCTCAATTACCCAATCTGTGGGAAATGACAAATCTTCCCATCTTATAGTACAGTGCTCTACTTTTTGGTTTAGATCATCGGTGACAACCAACATACTTGCTTTTGAATATTTGCTAGGTGTGTGAAATACTGCTGGAAACATGGTATTAGTATGTCGGAAGCAGCCTTTGGCTAGGATGGCTATGTTGGTTCTTTTGACATTCATACTAAAACCTGTTGTTCTAATTTGGAGTTTGAGAATATCTCCAAGAGTCTCATCAAATGCTGATACAGCAAAGTTGGGGTAGCAGTCAAAGTAAACAGGTCCGTTTGACAGAGGAGCTACAATTCCTCCTATAAGAGAATCAGTGAATTTATCGTGGGTCAAATCTCTTATTGTACAGAGTACAAATGCATTTATTCCTTTATGAACTAGGGCATTTATACCTATTCTGATACACCCAAAATGAGCAAACTTAGTTTTATGGCGTCTAGCTTCTTCTTGAATTTCTTTGGGATTTATCAGAGAAATTGTCTGTGTGACATTACTATTCTGTTCAATAGTACTGACGGACTCTTTTACAAAGACTCTAGTGATTTCTTTTAGATGAAACATGTTTAGATCTTGATAAAATTTGCTGGGATTTATTGCTGGAAGTTTCCATGCAGCTTGGGGATTTGTTTCTACTTCCTCTATATTTGCATGGTTTATGCTTTGTGACCTGCTTAAGGAGAACATTGATTCTAAACTGTTTTCTCCTGAAGTGATGGCTTATGCTTCTTCAGCATTCTTAATATCTCTAAATGAAACAGATCGAGAATCCATACTAGGTATTTCTATCTTTACACAGAAAAGGAGGGCTTTGAAACTAGTCTCCCGCTTTTCCCGAAGGTGCGTGGATTTCGTCAGGCTGCTGGCCTACTCCTCAGGTAAAGACTAGAAAACTTTTCAGCGAGCCGTATCAGTAGTCTCGGGCTGTTTAAAGGCACAGTTCCACTACAGGGGCCTCCTGTGGAAGAGAATGAAGCTTGTTGTGTGTTTTCTGTCTTCTGCACATGTTGTTTCACCCACTCGAAGTCCATCGAGCGTTTCCTTCACAAACCAGTTTTATCTGAAGCCGATGCATGGATTCTCCAGACTAGCCTTCTCAGCTACCATTTCCCTTAGCGGCCACCTTCCTTAGTGGGACTTAATACCACTGATCACTTCTGCCAATTATCCACCATCCAGTCAACCTTAATAACAGGGGCGAGCAACTTACGAACCCAACTGAAAATCAACAGAATAGAAATTCAGAATGTGCAGAATACATAGACAGTAGGCAAAACATCAGAAATATGCGGAAGCTTATATATTAATTTTCAGAGAAAAACTCTGGCTCTAGGGTATTACAGAAGTATGTGGCAGAGACATTGATAACAAACACAAATAGAGCAGGATGCTCTTCGCTCAGACTATACAGACTCTAAGAATGACTCAAGCTTCGGACAGAAGGGAAGCTAGTAGATTGACTGACTGACTCAAACAACCCATGCCCAAATGAATTGCATTACCTCCTTATATAACAATTTTGAGTGGAGATGTAATCATGAAGCATTTTACAAGACATGACTCTTGGCCCCATATGCTGGCCATTAGATCTACTTTAGTGATTCGGCAGATAGATTCACGCAGGAATATCTATCCTAACCGACATCTTTATTTCATATCAAGCCGAAAGTAGAGACTATAGTAAAGTCAATGGGGTATTTGTGCAAGATTCCCCAATCGATATGACTCTTACAAGGACACTCACATGTCTATCAGAAAGATAACTTGGAAATGTGGGTCAAACCACACCAAAAGTTGGAGAAGTGCTCCGAGTTTCCAAGATTCCTTTAGTAAGATATGACATATGTACACAGTGGAGTTGATATCGGCAACCCATGGAAAACGGATGACACCACTGTCGGTCATCTAGACATGAACATTTGTTTTAATCATTTTCGATAAAGCTTGAGAATCTTTCAGGATAGTGGAGTGAATCCCAAGATTTGATGTAGATTTTTCGGATTATGTACAAAACACCATTTATCCGTTATAGAATGGTATTTGTTCTGACGGCCCATTGAAAATGATTCATAAGGTAAAGTCTGAGGATTTCTTCAGTATTTGGCCCTTGGTAATTCAAATCTCTGACATAATGAAGTGGCGTAAATAGTCTACCCCATTGAAAATATCGATTGGGGAATCTTGCACGACTACCCCATCAACTTTACTATAGTCTCTACTTTCGGCTTGATATGAAAGAAATATGTCGGTTCGGACTGATATTCCTGTGTGAATCTATCTGCCGAATCACTAAAGTAGATCTAATGGCCAACATATGGGGCCAAGAGTCAAGTCTTGTAAAATGCTTCATGATTGCATCTCCACTCAAAATTGTTATATAAGGAGGTAATGCGATTCATTTGGGCATGGGTTGTTTGAGTCAGTTAGTCAGTCTACTAGCTTCCCTTATGTCCGGAGCTTGAGTCATTCTTAGAGTCTGTATAGTCTGAGCGAAGAGCATCCTGCACTATTTGTGTTTGTTATCAGTGCCTCTGGCACATACTTCTGTAATACCCTAGAGCCATAGTTTTTCTCTGAAAATTAATATATAGTCTTCCACATATTTCTGATGTTTTTCCTGCTGTCTATGTATTCTGCACATTCCAAATTTCTATTCTATTGATTTTCAGTTGGGTCCGTAAGTTGCTCGCCCTTGTTATTAAGGTTGACTAGATGGTGGATAATTGACAGTAGTGATCAGTGGTAGTAAGTCCCGCTAAGGCAAGTGGCCGCTAAGGGCAGTGGTAGCTGAGAAGGCTAGTTTGGAGAATCCACACATCAGCTTCAGATAAAATTGGTTTGTGAAGGAAACACTCGATGGACTTTGAGTGGGTGAAACAACGTGCGCAGAAGACAAAAAACACACAACAAGCTTCATTCTCTTCCAGAGGAGGCCCTTGTAGTGGAATTGTGCCTTTAAATAGCCTGAGACTACTGATACGGCTCCCTGAAAAGTTTTATAGTCTTTACCTAAGGAGTAGGCCAGCAGCCTGACGAAATCCATTCACCTTTGGGAAAAGCGGGAGACTAGTTTCAAAGCCCTCCTTTTCTGTGTAAAGATAGAAATACCTAGTATGGATTCTCGATCTGTTTCATTTAGAGATATTAAGAATGTTGAAGAAGCAGAAGAGAAAACTTCAGGAGAAAACAGTTTAGAATCAATGTTCTGCTTAAGTAGGTCACAAAGCATAAACCATGCAAATATAGAGGAAGTAGAAACAAATCCCCAAGCCGCATGGAGACTTCCAGCAATAAATCCCAGCAAAGTTTATCAAGATCTAAACATGTTTCATCTAAAAGCAATCACTAGAGTCTTTGTAAAAGAGTCCGTCAGTACTATTCAACAGAATAGTAATGTCACACAGACAATTTCTCTGATAAATCCCAAAGAAATTCAAGAAGAATCTAGACGCCATAAAACTAAGTTTGTTCATTTTGGGTGTATCAGAATAGGTATAAATGCCCTAGCTCATAAAGGAATAAATGCATTTGTACTCTGTACAATAAGAGATTTGATCCATGATAAATTCACTGATTCTCTTATAGGAGGAATTGTAGCTCCTCTGTCAAACGGACCTGCTTACTTTGACTGCTACCCCAACTTTGTTGTATCATCATTTGATGAGACTCTTGGAGATATTCTCAAACTCCAGATTAGAAAAACAGGTTTTAGTATGAATGTCAAAAGAACCAACATAGCGATCCTACCCAAAGGCTTCTTCCAACATACTAATACCATGTTTCTAGTAGTATTTCACACACCTAGCAAAGATTCAAAAGCAAGTACGCTGGTTGTCACCGATGCTCTAAACCAAAAAGTAGAGCACTGTACTATAAGATGGGAAGATTTGTCATTTCCCATAGATTGGGTAATTGAGAATCCAAGACCTCAACTCCCAAGAGCCATTACTTCTGCACAGATCAAAGAGAATGATGAATTTGCTGTCATCTCTTTTCCTCAGAGACAACTAAATCAAAACCATTCATGGCCTGAGCCTTCTAGATCCCCTCCTCCTCTTCCTTCTTTTTGTATACACTCCTCTTTACAGTCATTTGTAGGACAAGTAGGACAAGTTCCTTTTTCTATAAAATGCCTTGATTGTGGAGATCTGATTACTTTGTCTACTTTAGATGCCACTGTAAGTAATACAAGTATTTCTTTCAAACATGAACACCATAATCCCAGGACAAATATACCTCCTCCCATGTCTACTACTAAAGAAGATTGTCCTCATCCTCAATGCTCGGACATCCCCTTTCCACATGACTCCAATGTTCTGGTTATACTTGACAACTCATGTCTAGATATAGAAAAGAGACAAAAGGCCTATGTTCCTAAAGGGATAAAAGGACCTTCTTCCCCAGAAATCAAGAAGTTTTTTAAGAAAGCAAAAGGTTGCCAGAAACATACAATAAATGAAGAATGGATGAAAAATCTGCTAAATTGGGATCTACACACTCATCCTTCAGCAAAAGAGTTTGCCAAAAAAATACCAGATCCAGAGAAGATCAAATTAGCAGAGAAATGGAAAAATTTTATGAACAAAGAAAATGTTTATATCTCCTTATATGAATGGTACAATACTAAAAATGTACCAAGGCCACACTTAGCCCCTCTCCAGTCCAGCTTAGCATCTTGCCCTGTTTCCTCACTCTCTATAACAGATTTGGGCAAAGAAATAAACAAGATCTAAAAGATCAAAAGGGAAGAAGAAAGAGAAGAAAAGACTAAAAAGGAAAGTAGTTGTCAAATTCAACACCAACAATATCATGTCTTAATTGAATTAAAAATCCAGGATCTTCATTTCAGGCTTACGACATTGATAGATACAGGGTCAGACTTGAATCTGCTAAATAAACATGTCATTCCTGTCTCTCTATGGGAGAAAACAGATTTAACTGTTACTAGCCTGGGAAATACCCTGAATACTATATCCTTATTTATCCCAGAAGCTACATTGTGTTTCCAGAAATTTTGTCTGAAGATGAAATTCTATTTAGCAGAAGTTCCAATAGCCTATGTTCTGGGGACTCCCTTTTCAGCAGCCATCTCTCCCCATGGATCTACAAAAATTGGACCAGACCAAGAAGGATATTTCATAACAATTGCAGATGGAAAAACAATTAAGCTTCCCTTTACCTCTACTCCCAGAAAAACAAACTCTGTAGAAATAAATTTACTACGGTCTGAAAAAATTAGAGAATTACAGGGAATTCAAACCTCTATCAGAATTAAGGGACAAGTACAGCACCCTGCAATCATGGATAGAATTATGTCCCTTAGAAAATTATTTTCTGAAACAATTTTCTCTGAAAATCCAACTGCCTTTTGGAAGCAGAGAAAGCATGAAGTGTATCTACCCTACAGAGAAGATTACTTAGGTACACCATGCAGAAGCCGTGCAATTCCTATGAATGTTGAATATCAGAAACTATGCACAGAGGAAATTGAAAGCCTGTTAGAAAGAGGACTCATAAGAAGATCCTCCAGTCCATGGAACTGCTATGGATTTTATGTGAACAAACACTCAGAACAGATCAGAGGTGTTCCTCGACTGGTAGTGAATTATAAACCTCTGAATAAAGTCTTAGTTGATGATACTTATCCCATTCCAAACAAAATCAATCTAGTTACCAGGATTGCAGGAGCCAAAATCTTCTCCAAATTTGACTTAAAATCAGGATTCTAGCAAGTTTCTATTCATGAAAAGGATAAGTTTAAAACTTCTTTCAATGTTCCTTCCGGCCATTATGAATGGAATGTCATGCCTTTTCGTCTTAAGAATGCACCTTCCAAATTTCAAAGAGTCATGGATGAAACACTCAAGCCTTATTTTGATTGGTTGATAGTATATATCGATGATATTCTACTATTTTCTTCAAGTATAGAACAAGATTTCAAGCATCTACGCATCCTCTGGCAAGCTATAAAACAGGCTGGTCTTGTACTATCCAATAAGAAAATGGAACTCTTCCAGACTGAAATCAAATTCCTTGGACATATTATTACCAATGGAAGATTACTTTACAAACTCATGCCATAGAGTTTGCAGAAAAATTTCCTGACAAAATCCTAGATAAAACTCAGTTACAGAGGTTCTTGGGTAGTCTGAACTACATCAAGCATTTCTATAAAAAATGTGCTGAAGATAAAAGGCTTTTGAATGAAAGACTAACGAAGGATCCTACTCCCTGGACTGAGGCCCATACTCAAGTAGTCAGAAGCATCAGAGCTAAAGTCAAACATTTGCCTATATTGCATGTTTATGATGATAATCTTTTAAAAATTGTAGAGACGGATGCTAGCAATATTGGGTGGGGAGCTGTGTTAAAACAAATAAACCAATAGAAAAAAGAAGAGGTTATACAATTTGCCTCTGGACTATGGAAAAATGCTGAAAAGAATTACTCTACTCTTGAAAAGGAAATCAAAGCAACTCTTAATGAAGTTCAGAAGTTCGAGCTCTATTTGATCTATAAAAGATTCATATTAAGGACTGATGCTGCTGCTATGAACAAAGTTCTACACAAAGATTTGAAAAATTCAGGAGATCATAAATTTGCAAGATGCAAGCCTTATTTAGCAACTTTGATTTCTCAATAGAACATATAAAAGGAAGCTCAAATTCTCTAGCCGATTTTTTGAGTAGAGAGCATCTCCAAATTATCCATCAAAGTTTAATTGTTTCTATTCAACTAAGAGGAGACTGAACATATTGAAAATATTCCTGACATGATGAATTGGGATGAATATTGTAGAAACTGGGTTCCCAGGTGGGGTTTAAGGAGCACAAATGTTATAGTACCCTCTACCCAGACACCATATTCCATCTTAGTACCCGAAGTAAGAAATCGGGGAAATCCAAATCTATTGGCACCCATTATAAATCAAGGAAACAGACGAGAAACTGAAGCATCCCAAGCCTTAACTGAATTATTTCATGACATAGACTTACTTTGGAATATCAAATCTGAGGAATTACACCAGCAGTATTACTGCCTAAATAGACCAAGGTTGTCTTTTCAGTGGCCCGACAACAATGAAGAAACCATTTTTCCAGAAACCTGTTTTAACTATCAATAATATAAAGGGTTATGGTGGAAATTTCTTCATCATGAAGATGTCTATTTTCTGCTAAAATTTGGCTCAGTCAATTCATCTACTAGAGGAAATCCACCCTCTTGGATATATACCTGGTGGAGGGACTTTGGGATAAATAAGGAGGAAGCTGATCCAAATATTCTATCTCTATTTACGCCACTTCATTATGTCAGAGATTTGAATTACCAAGGGCCAAATACTAAAGAAATCCTTAGACTTTACCTTATGAATCATTTTCAATGGGCCGTCAGAACAAAGACCATTGTACAACCGATAAATGGTGTTTTGTACATAATCCGAAAAATCTACACCAAATCTTGGGATTCACTCCACTATCCTGAAAGATTCTCAAGCTTTATCGAAAATGATTAAAACAAATGTTCATGTCTAGATGACCGACAGTGGTGTCATCCGTTTTCCGTGGGTTGCCGATATAAACTCCATTGTGTACATATGTCATATCTTACTAAAGGAATCTTGGAAACTCGTAGAACTTCTCCGACTTTTGGTGTGCTTTGACCCACATTTCCAATTTATCTTTCTGATAGACATGTGAGTGTCCTTGTAAGAGTCATATCGATTAGGGAATCTTGCATGACTACCCCATCGACTTTACTATAGTCTCTACTTTCGACTTGATATGAAAGAAAGATGTCGGTTCGGACAGATATTCCTGTGTGAATCTATTTGCCAAATAACTAAAGTAGATCTAATGGCTAGCATATGGGGCCAAGAGTCAAGTCTTGTAAAATGCTTCATGATTGCATCTCCACTCAAAATTGTTATATAAGGAGGTAATACGATTCATTTGGGCATGGGTTGTTAGAGTCAGTCAGTCAGTCTACTAGCTTCCCTTCTGTTCGAAGCTTGAGTCATTATTAGAGTCTGTATAGTCTGAGCGAAGAGAATCCTCCTCTATTTGTGTCTTTTATCAGTGCCTCTGGACCATACTTCTGTAATACCCTAGAGCCATAGTTTTGCTCTGAAAATTAATATATAAGCTTCCACATATTTCTGATGTTTTGCCTACTGTCTATGTATTCTTCGCATTCCAAATTTCTATTCTGTTGATTTTCAGTTGGGTTCGTAAGTTGCTCGCCCCTGTTATTAAGGTTGACTAGATGGTGGATAATTGGCAGCAGTTATCAGTGGTAGTAAGTCCCGCTAAGGTAGGTGGCTGCT
>JASDQU011313419.1:9655-26953 GCA_032191745.1 Picea mariana
TCATAAATCGAACTGGAATATATAAGTTTGCTGCATAATAGGTTTCCCCTTTTGCACGAATTTATAATCAGAAAATTGTTATGATTTCTTTTATGTCTTGTTTGTCCTGTAACATACTTCAAGAAGCAGCATAGCTGATCATTTACGAGAATCATACGGATCAACTGGTGTGAGTTTCTCTCCTCCAAACAGCTTAGAAGCAATCATACACAGGACAGACTTGGAGCGTTTCCAGGTCAATTAGTGTTTAGTTTACTGCTTTTATTAAGTAGTTTAATACAGATATAATTTTGATTTGTTTTAATTTCAGTTAGTTTACTTTCTTGTTCATAAATCATAAAATTAAAAAAGAGTTACCTTCATTGTCTTGGGACAGCAAGCAATTGGTTTCACAGGTTTATTCAAATCTGTAGATTGTATGTAATGTACATTTGTGAATAAATTGTAATTAAAATTGATAATTAGTAGTTGATTTGAGTTATTATAAGAATAATGTGTAGTTTGTAGATAGAATAGTTAGTAGTTTATAATTAGTTTAGTATAGTTAGTTTAAGTTTGTTTTATTAGTTTCTAGTTTCCTCTTTTTAGTTTAATTTCTTTTATTTTAGTTAATTAGTTTGTTTTATTTTGTTTTATTAGTTTCTAGTTTCCTTAGTTTAGATCACTTAGCTCAGATCAATTATCTCTTTGGTTTTCTTAGGAGACCTTAGAGAGGCCAACGGAGCTGTTAAACTCGTCAGGGTGGTTCATTCCAAACGGCTTGGGTTATTTAGACAACCCCGGACCGGTTCCACTCTCCCAGTTGACGGATGGACTGTTTCGCCCGTCAACACGACTATGAGGAAAGAAGATTACCACACTTACTTATGTCCTGAAGTTTTCTCTCCCAGCATACAAGAGCGGTTCCTTCCAACCGAAGAGAAGCCAGTTGCATTTTAACTGACTCTTCATCAGTCTGTTGAAGACGGCAATATACTTCAACCTATCAGATCCAATTATCTATATTTTCAAGATTAACATCTCCATTAAACATATGTAAAGAAAATTTTACATTAAGATTTAATAATGGTTTCTTAAAAGAGGCTTTATGGCTAGAATGATGAGAATGCTCAGAGGAAGAAGAACTAGAACTTGATGGTGAAGATGGAGGCTCAGGACGGTCTCCTCCAACCCCTTGATTTATCAAAGCATTATCATCATCTTGTGCTTCCTTTTTCTTCCCTTTCTTCTTCATCCTCTTCTCATGTTTCCATACATTCATATGACCATTTCTGACATGCGATAAAATACCATATGTAATTTTTTCTCCTGTTCATCATGCTTGTCCTCTTCTACCATTTTCTTCCTTCGGGATGGACGACCAACTTTAGGATTGGAAGTATTAAGAGTTCCTTCACCCTAATTATGCTTGGCCCTAGTAAGCATTCACACTCAACAATTCACGTCAAATATGACTACTCTGATACCAACAGGATCCAGGATCTTTTCATCCAAGTGACTTATAAAGAATTGTATTAAATGAGCATAAATTAAAGTGCACCCTTAAAGAAGGAAAAGATCAATAATTAAGAGACATAAGCATCAAATTTGAACAGAAAAACTTGATAATAGAGTTCGTCCCTGGTGGACTACGTCTCCGGGTCCTACTCTCAAATGGGTAGGCCTTTTTATTGACTCAACAAAAGAATTTGGAAAAATACATAAGTATACCTCATTCTAGAATTAAGTTGCAGAAGCTTTGCACATATTAAAAAAATAGACAACACCATTCAATTCGTGGCGTCGAATTACCCAAAAATGACGAATCAAACCAAGTGAAGAAAATGAGACAAATCAAACCAAGTGAAGTCAAGGTAATGTAAAGTAAAGGAGACAAATATCACGAAAGTCAATTCGTAAATAAAATCATATTAACAGAGACTTCTGGCTGCCTATCATCCATCGTTTCATCAAATATTTCTGTAGACTTCTAGCTGCCTCAATGAAACTGTAACTATCTATTTATTATTTACTGCACCAATGTGGGGACCTTCCTAATGGTTTGCGGTCTACCACGTTCTACATAGTTCAAATTTTTGAAAGAGATAGTGTTGGAATCTTTACTCACAATCGAAATCTGACTCACACCATGTCGGTGCCCATCACCAAAAATAAAATTGTGCGACTCATCAAGGTGGTCAATCTCATCATTGAGCATGCTGACCTAATCATTTTTTTCAATTCCTACATGATATACTTTGTATGATGTGTATGATGTGGGTCATTTGCAATATCTATACCTATGATGTGTAGAATTCTTCATGCATATATATACAATATTAGTGGGTCTAATGGTTTAGAACATGTGTTTTCTTCTCAAAGATCACAAGTTCAAACCTAGAAGGGGCTAGGGTATGTATACCTCCTCTCTAATTCCCCTTCCCCCATTGTTTCCACCTTATTTTGTTGGCAGACCAAACACTCTGCCACAAACCTTTGAACATCAGTTTTAATGACATCCCAAAAAATCATTTCTTGACTCTGTGATAGGTTTTCAGAAATCCTGAGTGCCCTCCTACCGGAGAGGTGTGCAATTCCAAGAGTACCTTTTGTTTGAATTGGGAGTTCTTACATAAATATAAGCGATCTTTGTACCATAGTGAATCATTTTTCCATGTAAATGTATTTGATGCACTGGAATCCTGTTGCAACCTTTGAATGAGAGTCCAAACTTTTTCATCATTCTTCCAATCATCCCTTGCGTCTATTCTCTAATCAAGTTCGATGATCGAGATAGCATAGAGAATGACCTCAACATATTCATCCTTTCTTGAGAGTGCATATGCCACAACATTTTTCTTCCCTTTTTTGCAGATGATTTCAAAATCATAATCCAACATCTTGGTCACCCATTTTTGTTGTTCTTCTGAAGATAGTCTTTGTTCCAAGAAGTATTTAAGATTGTCATGATTTTTTTTTACCTTGAAGTGTCTACCTATTAGGTAAGGGTGCCATTGCTTCAATGCATGTAGTATTTCCATCATTTCCTTCTCATAAATGGGTTTGTGTAAGTCCTTTCCCTTGAGTGGTTGACTTTCAAAAGAAAAGGGCCTTCCTTCTTGCATTAGAACAACACCAATGCTATTTTCTGAGCCATCTCATTCCATAATAAAGGTTTTTGTGAAGTCTAGTGTGGTCAAGACAGTAGCTTTGCACATCACCTATTTAAGTTGTTCAAAAGATTGAGTTTCCTTTGGAGTCCATGAAAATTCATCCTTCTTAATTAATGCCATTAAAGGTGTTGCTATTTTTCCATTGTTCCGAACAAACTTGCAGTTGTAACCTGTCAAACCCAAAAATCTTCTAAGATTCTTCAATGTTATTGGAATTGACTAGTCCATCATGGCCTTAATCTTGTTAGGGTCTACTTTGACACCTTCATGAGATACAATATGACCCAAATACTCTACCTCCTTCACCCCAAAGAAACATTTGGATGGTTTGACATATATTTGTTTCTCCTTTAGTAGCTATAACACCCTATCAACATGTTGAACGTGATCCTCCCAATACTTGCTATAGATCAGTATATCATCAAAAAATACTAACACAAATTTTCGAAGGAAGGGATTGAAATTGGAATTCATCAACCCTTGGAATGTGAAAGGTGAATTAGTAAGGCCAAAAGGCATGACCAAAAATTCATAAAGGCCTTCATGAGTTCAGAATGTTGTTTTTGGGATATCTACTTCCTTCATTCTAATATGATGATACCATGAATAGAGATCCAACTTTGTGAAGTAATTGCTCCATGTAGTTCATCTAACAAGTCATCAATGATAGGAATGGCAAACTTATATTTAATGGTGATCTTTTTGAGCTCTCTATAATCTGGACACATACGCCATGAGCCCTATTTCTTGAGTACCATTACCATCAGTGCAGAGTAAAAAATTTGGCTATTTCTAATAATGCCAGCCTGGCATAAGGGTATCTGTAAGGCCTGATGTTAGGAGGAACACTACTAGGAATTAGGTGAATAACATGATCGTGATTGCGAGTGGGTGGAACACCTCTGGGAATATATTCAAATACTTGGAATGTTTATCAATGATCCCTTGGATATCTAGGGGAATAAATGGCTTAGATGTTTGAACATCTAGTGAGCATAGTTGTACAATTACACCATGATGCCCCTTTTTCAATAATTTTGTCATGTCATTAGAGGCGTATCACCTTATTAGGTTTCCCTATGATACCTCTTAACTCAATTTCCTTTCCTTCCAATGAATATTTCATGAAAAGTTATTGAAAATTAAAATTCATTGTTCCCAATGATTGTAACCATATGACTCCCAGTACGAAATCAACACCACCCATGGGTATAACAATCATTGGACTAGTCATTACATATTCCCCCATAGTAATATTGATCTAATGGAATTTTCCTAAGCAATTGATAGTTCCTCCATTTGCAATCATTACTTGAAACTCTGGTGCTGGATATATAAAACAATTGAGAGATTTGGCTAATTTATAGTGAATGAAATTATGAGTACTACCAGAATCAATTAGGACTATTACATCTTTATTTTTGATATATCCTTCGATCTTGAGGGTTTGAGGAGCGCTAATTATAGCCAATTCATTACATGATATGGTGGGAGTCAACTCTTCATAAGAAATCTCTTCTATGTTTTCATCTTGATATGGTTCTTGTTCATGTTCTTGTTCTTCTTCCTCTTCACAATCTATGTAGAATAATTTCTTCTNAGTCGTAGCCATATTTTTACTTTTAACATTTCTCGCCAACCTGAACACATTCTCCAATTGGGTTCCCAAAGGTGAACCTCATGTTGAATGTTATCCTTTAAAGTTCCTATGAATAAATCAATCGGGTGCTCATCTAGAATTTTTGTTACCTTTATATTCAATCTTTGGAAGTTCTCAATGTGCTCCACAACTGGACCCTTTTGCTTGAGATTTATCAATTGGCTAAAGAAGGTATTGCTCCTTGTATCCTCATAGTGTGCTATCACTTCTTCCATGAAAATTGTCCAAGTGACAAGTGATTTGAGAGAACAAAGCCATCGATACCACATAAGTTGATTGGGTTCTAAATATAAAGACACAATTCATACCTTTTTTGTGTGTGGCACATCATGTAGATCAAAGAACTCCTCCATCTGGAGTATCCATGTGATTGGATCCTTTCCATCAAACTTCCTCATATCGATCTTAGGAAAGTGGTTGGTCTTCAACCCAAAGTTGGATTTTCTCCATTCTTGATTCATTTTCCTTGTGTCCTCATCATGAATTTTATGGGATACATTGTCACTTTCAAGTGGCTTCTCTATTAGAAACTTTTTCAATCCTTCCATGATCTCCCTTTTTAAACCATCCATGTTAGTATCCATTATCACTTCCATCTTATATTCAATTGAATCCATCATCTCTTGAAGTTCATCTTTTTTTACTGCCTTCTTTTTTAAATCATTTATGTCCTTGCACATTTCTTCACCTTCATCAAGATTCCAAGTGGGATTGTCTGAAGGCTTATTTGGGGTATAAGTTTCCTTTTTTGGTGGCATGATGGCCAAGTATCACTGCAAGGTAGGAATTCCTAATTAGCTTAGGTAGATGTCCTCAAAGACAAGGGAGTGTCAGGTGTTATAGCTCTTTGATATACTTGTGGGGTCCAACAATAGTACGCGACCCAATATCTCAGGGAACTAACTAAGGAGGCTCGACCATACCCTTAGTTGTACTATCTGACTACCCAGGTACTAGAGAGTGATCACCCTGAGTGTTGTTCTCGGTGTACTATAGCAATAAGACGAACAAAAGGTTTACTCGGTAAGTCTCAGGATTTTAGGGGGTCTCTCAATATATGCCAAGTACGTGGCAACTCAAATCTATAGTAGTGTTTTCTAATGTGAAATTGTTCGAAAGGGGCATTCTGATATACTCTAGGTATGTGGAATAACCACATTGTCCCTAGGGTGTAGCGTTGACCAATAATGACAAATCCTACATTTAGAGATGTCGGAACAAGTCCGTACCTAAAAAAATCCCTAAGTTTCTCTCAAATTTATGTGATACTCATTTTATCCCACTGTATTCTACTTTTGGAATAACCCCTATTGAATCTTCTAGTCAAAAGATATGCAAATTTCCAAAAACAAATGCACCTTTTAAACCCCGATTTGGAAGTCGTTATGCTAGTTGACATTTATTTTGTTGTATCTTTACAATTTTGGCCCTTATGGGTCTGAAATTGCATTCTGTAGTTTTGTGATATGTCCTCTCTACAATGCCATAAGCCTGATCAAAATTGGATGTGCCAAGTGGAAGTTATGGTGACTTCCCCAAACCTTTCTAATTGTTTTCCTTTCGAGGAGAGAGTACTTGTAAAATGGTCCAAGCGCACAATATGTGATATGTTATTATGAAACTTGCACCCAAAATACTACAAATTGTCCACTATCCAATTCAACTAGTCTCACTTAATTTGGATACTCAGTGAAGAAGATATCACTGTTGTACCTGGAACACCTATTTGAGACTAGTTAAAAGGACCAGTCAACTACCCTATCTTACATAGGGTGTATCTCCAAAATTGGGATGACCCATAAGATGAAATTTTTACCAAAAATACCTTGATAATTCCTTTGAATATCCTCTGAGTTTCACGGAATGAATCATCACATAAAACAAATTATAGAGAAAGTGTTGCAATGGCTAAATCCAGAATGATTCAGGAACCTAATCTTCCATGAGATATATCTTCGAAAGTATAAATCCCCAGAAGCTGATATTTTAACAACAAATATTTGTATTTGTCTGATAAATATCCCCCAAGGTGTTACTTCTAAAACGTTCCAAAAAAAAGTTATAGTGAAAATTCCAAGGTGTCTCAAATGCAGCAGCGAAACCCCAAGACCTTGAGCTCTGATACCAAATGTTAGGAAACAAATATCCAAATAGAATAAAAACATCATAATAAGTACTCCACACCTTGAAAAAGAGATAATTTCAGATAAATAGCCTCTTTGAGGGGGAAACCTCCTTATACACCACATAAATTCACAAATACAAGATGATTCCAAATGAAAAGGTCTCCTTGGTATATATAGGAGACCAGGAGGTACAATTACAACTAATAGACCCAAGCCGACATAAATAAAATAACAATAAGTTAATGTAATATGCCCYAATTAAGGGGTAATGTGCCACTATTTAGGKMTTAAMAATTARCRAAAGGGMACTCYRCCCAAGTATATATATGGAGGCCCTAAATTGTAATAGAAATATCATATAATCTCATTTGATCATCTCTTATATAAAAATTCAACAGTTTGGTAATATGTCTAGAGTCTGTTATGGCTTGTGGTTCTTGGAGGATGCTATGACCCAAGATCAACGACTACTAGTTATGTGTACAGTTTGTGTCTTTATGTGAAAGAGATCAAGTTGTATGAGTGAATTATGGTACATTCAATATCTATATTTGTTTTCCTAGTTAACTGGCGAATACATCGGTAGACCATGTACTTCGAAAGATGGAAGTATATATAGAATAGATTGCTTTCCTAGATAACTAGTGAATACAACAACATACCATGTATTGTAACATATGGGAGTATGCCAATAGAATGGCTAGCAGTCTAGTCACTACACGAACAAGATTCATGGTCAGAGGCAACTATATCTTCAATGAATGAAGTGGTAGATCAAATGAATGGGTGAGAAAGAGTGTAGTCTACGAGAGTTCAGAAGTGGAGCAAGATGTTGATGAAGACCAAACCAAACAATGATTAGAGTACAAAAATATTGTTTTGTGATTTCAATATTGTTATTTTTGATGTAAGTATTAAGGGAGGGTGTTAGAATTAATGCTTACATTAGAGATTAGTTTGGATTTGTTAGATCTAGTTAGTTGTGAGCGATCTTCTCCAACTATCACATCCTATTTATGTGTGTGTGGTTGAGAGATTTCCTTATCACTACTACATATGGGCGGATTATTCCATGAAAGTTTTCCGTGTTTCCATTATTTTCATGTTTTTTAAAATAGGGCGGGATTTTCATCGATATTGCCACGAATGTTCGTCGATATTGCCACGAATAGGTTTTTTAACTTGGGCAGGATTTTCGTCGCTATTGCCATGAAAGTTCAAGAGTATAGTGTGTCCAAGGTCATATTAGTAAATATCAAGGTGTGTTAATGGGTGAATTTGTTAAGATGCACATTTTGTTTGGGATAACAACGACTAGGGGTTATAGTGTGTTAGAGGGTTAGTTTGTAAGAAATTATAGTGTGAAAAGGGTCATAATAGTTGGGATTCATAGTGTGTTAGCAGGTGATTGTATTCCAAGTTAAAGGGAATAGTATCTTGAGGGTCACATTGAGGTGTGTAAGAGGTTAATGTGTCAAGTTGATTATGTCAAGGCCGTCGTGGGTTAGGAGGTGATTGTGTCAAGGGTCACAAGGGCTATAGAGTGTAATGTGTTCTAGGTCACAGTGGCTACATATTATTATGCATTAGGGAGTTAGTGTGTTCAATGCAATAGTGCTCATGAGTTCAATGTAATGGTGTTATTCTAATTCTAATTATAAAGTTAAATATCTATAATGCTTCTAGACACCTTGGAATAATAAATTAAAATATTTTTTGATAATATTTTGTAAACTTGAAACATTAAAAAATAATTAAGTCTACCCAAAATTTCAAAAATAATTTTAATACCAAAACATGTAAATTAAAAATACCACGATCATGTCATAAGGGATTCAAACCATTATTGTGAGATCCAAAGCATAGGAAGGAGCCCGCCCATTTCACGTGACCAAGGAGATCACTGTGCACACGAACAAGGGGAGATAGTCAGTCTGTGAGGGAGGAGAAGATCCAAAGCATAGGAAGGAGCCCATTGCATGCAACCAAGGAGATCATTGTGCATGCGGCCAAGGGGATAAAGTCTGCAAGGGAGGCGATACACTTCCAGGGAGGAGATACACTGTGAGGGAGAGAGATAGTATGCGAGGAGATAGTCTGTGAGGATAAAGTTGTAGGAGATACACTTCCAGGGAGGAGATACACTGTGAGGGCACACGGAGGGCACTGAGTCAAGGGCACACACGAGGGAACCAAGAATAGTGAGTACCTCTATTCAAAACAAAGCCACTAGTAGCCACTTCATATAAATTAGTTGAAGATGACTGCAAAAGTCTATTGGGACAAAGCATCCCTAAAAACTAGGGTTTAGTAATGGATTTTCATTAAAGTAAAATACTAAATGAACCATGCCTTTAGCATGAAACAACTAAGATTCATAATAGTGTGAAAAGCAATTATAGTGCGAAAAGGATCATAATAGTTGGGAGTCATAGTGTGTTAGCAGGTGATTGTATTCCAAGTTAAAGGGAATAGTATCTCAAGGGTCACATTGGTTAGGGATTGAGGTGTGTAAGAGGTTAATGTTTCAAGTTGATTATTTCAAGGCCGTCGTGGGTTAGGAGGTGATTGTGTCAAGGGTCACAAGGGCTATAGAGTGCAATGTGTTCTAGGTCACAGTGGCTACATATTATTATGCATTAGGGAGTTAGTGTGTTCAATGCAATAGTGCTCATGAGTTCAATGTAATGGTGTTATTCTAATTATAATTACAAAGTTAAATATCTATGATGCTTCTAGACACCTTGGAATAATAAATTAAAATATTTTTTGATAATATTTTGTAAACTTGAAACATTAAAAAATAATTAAGTCTACCCAAAATTTCAAAAATAATTTTAATACCAAAACATGTAAATTCAAAATACCATGATCATGTCATAAGGGATTCAAACCATTATTGTGAGATCCAAAGCATAGGAAGGAGCCCGCCCATTGCACGTGACCAAGGAGATCACTGTCCACGCGAACAAGGGGAGATAGTTAGTCTGTGAGGGAGGAGAAGATCCAAAGCATAGGAAGGAGCCCATTGCACGCAACCAAGGAGATCATTGTGCATGCGGCCAAGGGGATAAAGTCTACAAGGGAGGCGATACACTGCCAGGGAGGAGATACACTATGAGGGAGAGAGATAGTATGCGAGGAGATAGTCTGCGAGGATAAAGTTGTAGGAGATACACTTCCAGGGAGGAGATACATTGTGAGGGCACACAGAGGGAACTGAGTCGAGGGCACACACGAGGGAACCAAGAATAGTGAGTAACTCTATTCAAAACAAAGCCACTAGTATCCACTTCGTATAAATCAGTTGAAAATGACTGCAAAAGTCTATTGGGACAGAGCATCCCTGAAAACTAGGGTTTAGTAATGGATTTTCATTAAAGTAAAATACTAAATGAACCATTCCTTCAACATGAAACAACTAAGATTCGACCCAAAAGTAGACTAGGAGTCATGAATAATGAACTGGAAGTGTTTGATGATGATCTGGGCGAGATCCTGCAATTCTACCAATGTCTGCAGTTTCGACATCTAGTGTGCACATAACAGATCTGTTTCAGCTGCCAAAAGTCTGGAGATTCGGCAACTAATAGTGCATTTTCAAGTTAACGTAATATGTCGAAAATCCTGGCACAAAAGTTTTAATAGGTAACTGTTGTTTTTCCTCATCCTTCCAAGATCCTCGTAACTGGTCTGCTACTGGAGATAAAATGACCACTAAATCAGGCACATATATCTGTTGAGTGCACGAAGCCAGGGAATCTTCCATCTGTACGTTTACCAACTTTATGCTTTGATGTCTAGGTGACAACACATCTCCAACCTGAGTTAGCAACTGGCAGAACACTGCGCTGAGGAGAAAGGAATGCTGAGACAAGGAGAAGTGGCGTGTAGCATATGAAATGACCTAGGGTTAGCAAATCAATCAAATAAAACCCTAACGATAGAACAAGAGCAAACAACCCATCCTCTGGAGTTGATTTTGACAGTCTTTAAATGGTGATGATAGGTATACCACATCTAGTTAGGCACGCGAAAGGCAGTTCACTTTTTTAAAAACATGAACTTTCAGTAGCTAATAGCATATAAAACCTTGATATTTAAGCTACCGAAGTCTACACTTTTGACAGCTAAACGCTATGAAATTTTCGCTCCTAAGCTGTCGAAAGACAAAAAAATTATATGTGATAACAATGTTAATCCAATTGAAGGACATTGGAAACAAAAAGTGAAATTACTTACAATGACGTTACTAATGTTAAAAAATAAGCTAATAGTTGAAAATATGGACGTTTCACTTTTCAACATCGAGACTAGGGTAGGTAGTTTTGATGTGTGTACGAGGTAGTTAGAAGAACCTATGCCTTAAAAAAACACTATTCACAATGCAATTGAGGCCTTCATCAATTTGGTTTTAGAGTTTTGTAAAAAGGCAGTGAAATTTATGGAAGATTATGCACCCCTCTCAAAACTTATCAAGATCATCCAGAGATACCATGTCCAATTACAACATCATATGGTAGAAACACATGATACCCTAGTCAATGCTCCATTTACCAAATTCGGAAATCCCCTAATCACATGCACACTCCACATGATTCTTCATGATGAATTCATGGGTTTAGTTTTAAGAAAAGACCACTATGTATCCCAGTGACATCACAATGAACCACATATGTTGAAAACCATGTTTAGATCTTTATATTAGCAAAAAAAATAAGAATAATGTATAAGTAAACTTAAAGTAGTTAGGTGTTTGTCTCTATCACTGACAAGCTCATTGATGTCATTCAATCTTATTTAGATTCAATTGGCCTTATAACATGCCAGCTTCTATGTTCTAGTTATCTAAGACTTAACAACATTCAACTATGTCTCATTTTCCAAATGAGTCCTTATATCATGGAGATAGTTCATATATCTAAGTCAATATAGAAACACTTTGGTTCTGCCATTCTCATTCCACCTTGACCAATTCATAGGCCTTTGATGGTATACAATGTGAATCAACAAGAAATATATCTAACTTTCTATCGAGTTAGGTTTTTTTAGTCAATGTTGCAGTTATGACTACCCATGTTGACTTTAACTTACCCCTTGGTCATGACAAGTGTGCCCTAATGGATTAGGGAAGTTTAGGGACCTAAGGGAGGCTCCTCAACCTAGAAAAGACTCCAACTAGTCCACAAGACCCAAGAGAGGTCATAAGGACAAATAAGGACAATTGAGTGATTTACCCCAAGGAGGAAATTTGTTGAGTGCAAGGGACAATAACCTCAATCGGTTGGTTTGGACAACGAGTAACCTCACTGAATAAGTGATTTTTCTTTTTGGGGGTAAATTGTATACCTTAAGGCTCAAGAAGGTTTAGTCACTAGGTTTGGAGGCTCACTAGCCTCCCAACCTAGAAACTTTCCTTTTCTTGGCTAAATTATCCAAATATACAAAAAAATTGACACCTTTCTTTTCTTACTTCAATGATGAAGGTTCAATTACTAAATTTTAAAGGACATTTGGTCTACTGACTTAGTGATTTATTTATCATGAGGAAAAATGATGGATTGGGAAATCAACAAGTACTTCAAGTCAATGACTTAGATGCTTTCTTGACAAAATGGTTCATAGAGATAACAACAAAAATATTGAAGGAGATTCTACAATGTGAATTATCCATTACTCATAAAAAAAATTAAACTCTTATTCTATGCAACATTGAGTTTCCTGCATGGTTGCTTTGTGATTTCAAAACTTCTTCAACTCGTCAACTTACTAAGGAGTCATTAAGGGATCCAATACCTTCATAAATATTTACACATCAAATTCAGGCTTGCAAAATTGATCCTAAATCCTCATAGATATAAACTACCTCATGTGAGAGCTCAATATCAACAAACTAAAAGAAGTATTGGCAAGCCATTAAAAATAAATTTAAATGAGTGTTGGTGGAATCCCTTGATTTCTCAACTTTCAACTTACGCAACTATATGCAACTTATGCCACTATATGCAACTATGCAACTATATGCAACTTTATGCAACAATGCAACTTATGCAACTATATGCAACTTTATGCAACTATAAGAAACTATATGCAACTTATACAACTATATGCAACTATATGCAAATATGTAACTTATGCAACTATATGAAACTATATGCAACTATATGCAACTTATGCAACTATATGCAACAATGCAACTTATGCAACAATGCAACTTATGCAACTATGCAACTATATGCAAATATGCAACTATATGACAATTTCGTATGCAACTATATGCAAATATGCAACTATATGCAACTATATGCAACTTTCTGCAACAATGCAACTATATGCAACTATGCAACTATATGCAACTTTATGCAACAATGCAACTATATGCAACTATATTGCAACTATATGCAACTGTGTTGGTACCACACACTTATATTCGCATGATAATTTATCTTCTTGTTTTAACGAGTGTGGGTACCACCAAATAGGTATCTGTTAGATCTATCTTCCTCGAGTGATGATCAAGATATACTAAGAGAGATTGAAAGTGAGACGTGTTGTACTAGATCTACTGGTTCTAGATCAACTAGATCCGAAAAGGTAAGGAAAAAAATTCGTATACGCATGCAATTTTTTATTGCCAACAGAGGGTCATGTAATTATGATGCTGAGAGCATAGGTGACAATGAGTTTCCCTTGAGGTATAGACATCTAGTGCAACGATGGGCACCTAAGGAGCTACCTGAAGTGAACACATATTTCTTCATCAGTGGGAGGATGTATCGCATTGCTCCTTCGTCCTTACATGAATGTGGGTTATTTTCCATGGATGGCATAAAGGTCAGCTATGGCACTATAACTGAATTGATGGAGTATGTCGGACCATTATACAAATACAATCACTGGTTGATGTTGGTCCGATATATGCGAAGTATGCAGAGATACAGAGTTGCCACAAATTATATACAACTAGAAGATAACAATCAAAATAAATGGGCAACTATGTATATTGATGGAAGACCAAAATCTACTGGAAAAATTGTGGGCTTTATAAATAGTACACGACCAGTGGCAACAACTAAAAAACCGAATTGCATATTTGAGGGATGCAAAGGAAATTGTATATTTGTATGTGGAACAAAAACAATAGTTCCAGGTGAAGAGTTGTTGATCGATTACAACTTAAATCGAATAGATGGAGGGGGTGTGGCTATGGGGGTAAATATCTTCCATACCATTCAACTCAACCTTTGATCAATCATTGTTACAATTTATCGATGCAATATTTCATTTTTTTACTGCATACATTTCATTTTTCATTATTTAATTTATGATATTACTACAATATTTCATTTTTTTAATGTTACTATTACTTTCATTACTCTTGTTGATTAATTTATTGTGTCAACATCTATCCAGGGTGACCGTGAGATATCACAGGCTACATCTGTCCAGGGTGACCGTGGAAAGGCACCCATTGTGCCTCAGTAGGTAAATGTTAAATACAGTAACAAGTTATGACTACAACAACTAAATTTCAGAAATTTCATTATTTTTTTTCTAATATTACTACAATATTTCATTTTTTTAATGTTACAGGGGAATTTCATAACTTTTGTTGATTGATTTATTGTGTCAACTTCTGTCCAAGGTGATCATGGCAGAAAATCACTCACTACATTTGTCCAGGGTGACTGTGGAAAGAAACTTGATGTGCATGAATAGGTAAATGTTAAATACAATAACAACTTATGACTACAACAACTAAATTTCTGAAATTTCATTGTTTTTTTTCTTATATTACTGCAATATTTCATTTTTTTAATGTTACAGGTGAATTTCATAACTTTTGTTGATTGATTTATTGTGTCAACTTCTGTCCAGGGTGAACGTGGATGAAAATCACCTTCTACATCTGTCCAGGGTGACCGTGGAAAGGCACTCGTTGTGCCTCAGCAGGTAAATGTTAAATACAGTAACAACTTATGACTACAACAACTAAATTTCTGAAATTTCATTATTTTTTTTCTGATATCACTCCAATATTTCATTTTTTAAATGTTAAAGGTGAATTTCATAACTTTTGTTGCTTGATTTATTGTGTCAACTTCTGTCCAGAGTGACCATGTCCAAAAATCACCCACTACATCTATCCAGGGTGACCGTGGAAAGGCACCCGTTGTGCCTCAACATGTAAATGTTAAATACAGTAATAAATTATGACTACAATAACGAAATTTCTCAAATGTTAAAGTTCATCTCATTAATTTTATTCATCAATATATTGTGGCATGGTCAACGTGGGAAGGCTCCCACCGAGGATATTGATGAGGATGAAATATTTTATTCCATTGACCCAATGACAACTGTAATGAAGGCCTTGAAGAAGGCTAACATAAAATATCTAGTTTTGGTTAGCAAAAGGCCCCTGACATAGGAGGATAGGGAAAGAATTGTAGAGCTACAAAATACAATAACTAATTTTGGGGTAAGTGGCATCTTCACATATTTTTATTAGCTATGACAATTTCATATCTGTTTTTTTGTTTTATATTTTCTATATGATCTGATAAAGTAAAGTTTTACGTTTGTAGGAGTTTTAAGCCCCATGCGCTAGGAACCTCTCAATCCTGCAACTACTATAGGTAGCAGTGATGGTCCAATGCAAACAAATGTTGACATAGAAAAGTGCAAGTGAGGCTTTTTGAGCCTCCTGAGGTTCCCCTCAAATCCATTGATGAGCGCAATGATTTTGACCGGCATGACACGTTGAAGTATGATGAGCCGGAGCCTAGGACTCCACATGACTATGAAGAGGAACGTACTGTAGATGGAGAGGAAACTACTCTGCATGTAGCAGAACGAATTAAAAGCACTGGATCACTAGATGTTACCTTTCTGGTGGATTACGCATGTGTTCTGATCAAGATTCAAAAGAATGCAGGTAATTGTTAATTAATTGATTCATTTTTTTTATGAAATTGAAATGGACATTTGTTGAAATTATTATAAATTAATGGATAACATGTTTCTACAAGAAACAATGTTTTCTATAGAAACTTAAATGAAAAAGCATTAGAGTTGTTTGGCCCCACCATTTGCACACGGTGGAATGACCAATATAGTAAAAAGAAAGATGATTTAATAGACCACATGGTAAACTTGTTCGACAACACTTTCAACAAGAAATTGGTTACAAAGTTAGCCGATGAGAATTTAAAATATACCAGGGCCCACTATAGGGAGAAATTGCAATTAGACCTCAAGCATGAGTGTCCTCCCATGGTTCCGGAGAAAGAGTGGAAGGCCTTGATAGAGGATGCAAAGGAGAACTTGTTTAAAAAATAAGGAAGACATCCACGAGTTAGTCAAGCAAGGTACAACACATGTCATATTATCAGTGAAATGTGATCATTTATGTTTTTCTTTCTTGTTTTAAGTAACAATTACGATATCTAATTTTTTCAAAAATTTCATATGTAGGCTAGCAAACACCTCCAAAACAACCAAGGCCAGAGTGGAAAATCACGGGCAACATAAATTAGACCAGGGTGGATATGGAAAACTAAAATCCTAAATCGTAAGATTTAAATGATTAACTGTGGTTAATATTTATTTAACAGTAGCGAACAAATATATGTTTTTGTTATTGGTATTTTTAATGGTGTTATGCATTGCAGTTAAATATGTTTGACATTGTTGCCACCAAGGAAGACCTAAATCTTGGTTACAAGAATAGTTTTAAAAGTGTGATTGAATATAGAAAAATCTTGGGCCAGACTCCAATCTCCCCAGCCATGCAGGTAAATAAAATGAATAAGGAAACCACAGTAGCATGCTTGTAAAGTCTATTCATATTTTATTATATCACCCTTAACTAAGTATTTATGTTTGTTTTCAAGCAACAGTGTTGCCGCAACAGTGAATCTAGCGGTATTCAGTGGACACCACATCATACAAGGGTGCACATGTCCAATGATAGTGGGGAGCAAAGTACCCATTCCGATATGTATGCTTCAGAATTAGAAATATTTACTGTGATTGTAGATATTTATTTCCTGACTTATACTTATATATTATCTTCTCAAAATTGAAGAACATGTAGCTCAGGAGGGTGAATTGCGAGAGGAACCAAGTGGACAAGCAATTAATGCACTAATTGTCACAGCTACATAGATAGGTAAAGAGAAATAGTGTAATGTTAATCAAAATAATGAATTAGTTATTTCAATTATATTTCAACATATTGATATGATCATTTTCATTGTTGCAGTTCACGACCGTGCACAGATGCCTCGACGCCCTTATCAGTGATGTACCAGAAGTATAATACATGAGCACATGGAAACACAAACAATAGAAGGAC
>JASDQU011313423.1:0-19790 GCA_032191745.1 Picea mariana
ATCTCACAGTGATAGTGTGACAGTGGTTCCATCATTCTACTTCTACTTCAGGGTGACAGGACGGGGCAAGGACAAGTGGTTGTAGCCACCTTCCGGTTGTAGCCGGAGAACATAGGGGGTTGTAGCCTCCTTCTGGTTGTAGCCAGAGAATTGGGGAGTTGGAGCTTCTTTCAGGTTGTAGCCTGAGAAACTAGGGGGTTGGAGCCTCCTTCCAGTTGCAGCTGGAAAACAAAGGAAGTTGGTGCTTCCAATGAATGAAATTCTTCAAGACATATAAGAAAAAGCATTCCGTGGTTTTCTCCCGATTTGGGTTTCCACGTAAAACACTGGTGTATTGTTCATGTGTGTGATTGTTTATTTATTACTTCTCATTTTTGGATAATAATTCTACATTGATATAACATTTGAAGAAAAATGATTATAATTACGTTATTACTGATTCACTCCCCCTCTCAGTAATCCAACAACAAGTCGAAAAATAGTTCCAAAACAAGTGGAAAAACAATGTTAGGTTCCACAACAAGTAGGAAAATGGTTTCATAGGAAGTGGAAAAATAGTTCTAGGTTCCGTAACAAGTGGAAAAATGGTTCCACAACAAGGGCCAACTGAAAAGGATTTGTAAAAAGGTTATGTAGAAAGGCCTAGTTGACAAGGACATGCAACAATGGTACCATTGATAAATAAGGATGATGGATAGTTATGAGAGATATGAATGATGGATCATTAACTATTATTGAATTCTGGAGAAATTATTTTTACTTCTATAATATTTGATCTTCAAATCCAATTCTTCTTTTTTTTGTACTCTATCCATCTACAACTTTTTGAGAAATCTTGGTGTTATTGGTCAATAGCTTGAGTTATTTCATAGAAATCTCCTAGGAACTTGAACTATAGACATTGTTCATTCAACATCATATAATATTACACTTTATTTTGTTTGTATGTCTTGGTGACATTTCCTTTTCATAAAAAATTGTCTTCAAGAATCACTCCATGGATTGACCTTCTTGATCCTTTTTGTGACTTGCAAAAAGACTATCACTTTTCTTGGAATACAAGGTGAGACCATGGCAGAAGAGAGTTGTGTAGAATTTATTCTTTTGATAAATATTAAAAATGATAGCAAATAGTGAATATAAAATAGATAAAAAAGGATTCATCAAGAAACTTTCATTTTTAACATGCCGAAAAGTGGTGGCTACCTAGACTACCCGACAATATTTTGATCATAAATTTTTCATCTAATGTCTGATTGGAGTGATTCCAAATCTAGATTAAAGTATATTTACAGGGATATCTTGAATATAAACAGGTTTTGAATGTTTTTTGAAATGATATGTCAAATATGTTGAGGAACAATCTACATGATAGAGCTATTTTTGATTTCCAACCTAGACCTACAGTCACGATTTTGAGAATAAAATTTTTAGTTGATGTAGGATGGATATGATTATCATGGGAGATGAAAGTAGATTAATTTATATATATCCAATATAAATAGTTTTTGAAAACATGAAGAATTGATATGTCAAATGTGATGATGATTAATATATGAGGTAGAGCTTTAGCAGTACAAAGTTTAGGACATGCATGCACTATTTAGGGAATAAAGTTTTCATCTGATTTCATATTGACGTGATTCTAGTGGGAGATGAAATCATATTTATGTATATATCTCCACTACAAATATGTTTTAAAAAAATTATGAATTAATGTGTCAAATATTCCATTGAATAGCTAGAATGCATAATTATGACAATGTAGATTTTAGGACGTCCAGTTACTAATTTGTTCATATGTTTTTTGTATGATACATAAATGAAGTGATTCAATTTGTATCTGAAACTAGATTTTGGGGAGAATTTTACCTATAAATAGGTTTTGAAATTTTCCTTCATTTGGTCCCGCAAAACATGACTGTCCCAACTCAATTTCTACAAATTTCTTCAATTTAAAATGCTACAGGTCTAATAAATGGCCTACATGGCATAAACTATGATCTAGGTATTTTATAGTTTTGGTGGGTATGTTTGTCACAAGTTAATGATTCTCTCTACCAAAAACATCCAATACCCATTTCGTGGATCTTGTGATAGGACCTTCAGAATATCTGTAGCACCCTAATGGATCTATAACAAATTCTACATCATGACTTAGTTATGCTAGATCTCATTCATATGGATGTCTAGATGAGAAAAAATACAACTATGTGGTAATACCAATGCATAAGAAAATATAATCATTTTTCAGAAAAAGTTTCATGTAGTAAATGATTGATCAAGAAATTTTGTAAGCCTATACCATTGAGGGAAACTCCCATGTATAGATACCTATCCAAATGCTTCACTAAGTCATTCATATAACACTTAATTTTTATAGCCTTAATTTCCACCCTATAGGCGAAAGAGAAATCCATAAGAAGATGTAATCCATAATGCAGTTTTTTCCTAAAGTTTGATCCCTTATTGGAGGTCCTCGTGAGAAAAATGGTAGACAACAAGTGAGGATCCTCGCTGGTCACTAGTATATCAACAAGAGAGGATCTGTAAAAATTTTAGATTTGGGGAGTTACGAGGTGATAGGTGATGGATTAGTTGTATATTCAGGTCAAGGGCCTAGGAACTGACATTTTTCGAGTCTCTAGTGGTTTCTATAAGATCTAGAAGCTCTCCCAAGCCTCCCCCAAAGAACTATATAACAAAGGTAAGTTTTGGGTAAGAGGGGGAGAATTCAGAAATAATGTTATTCTTCCCAATTTCATAGGTGTTTGTTCCATCCATCACAACTAGAAGTTACTGAGCCTAGCATGACCAAGAAGATGAAGGGAGGATCAAGGAGCAAGGAGTCAAGGGAGGATGCATCTTCATCAAGGTATGATATTGTTTGTATTCTCTATGTATTAGTCAATAGATCATTGGTTTTCCTCCATATCACTTGTTTTCAGTTATTGAATGTTTATACTTGATTCATTCCATTATAGATCTGATTAGAATCAAATTAGATCTAGGATTCTAATCCCAAGTAGAGAGGTATTTCTTGTATTTTGTGTGCATGAAGTAGGTTCTGGAGCTTGGATCTGGAGTCTCGGATATGAAAAAACTAGGATATACAAAGGACAACCTACAAAAAAATGTATGCAATATCCACCACTCCTTAGGTTAATGATGAATCCATGTGTTTGAATCTAGATCTAGGGAAACCATAGGAATCAACCCCTTTTTTTCTAGGATTACTAGGATAATCCTAGGGATATATTGTTGTCCAACCAATGATATCCCTGTGATATTTTGTCCCATAATAGAACTGGAAACTCTGTTGGGGAATAATTCTTCTCTAGTTTGAGTCTCTTTTTCAATCCTTTCCTCTATTGATTGTGGTTTTCTTTTGATTTTCTTCCTTGGATCATTTCAGAGCCTAGATCCAATAGATATGAGAGATATGATACAGATTTGGAATAGGTCTATATTTTTTAAAAGTAATTTCAGGTCCTCGCTTGTTGCGTTATAGGCATCCCACAAGGAGCCTCGCTAGTTGACAGGGCTGTGTCCTGCAAGGATCTATAAAAATTGCATATTTGTAGAGAAAAACCCAAAACTTTAAGGTTAGGTCTGTCCTCTAAACAATAGGGCTTTGTAGTAATCTATATTGATCTAGTATTGTCTCTATTTGAGTGTTTTTGGTCACCCAAGTTTCTTTCAAGTGTTTCTTGAGTGCACGTGTGTGGTTTGATTTCCATTTCTTGGATAGGTTCTATTGTTTTCTAAGATTTTCAATGGAATTGGAAAAATAACCCAATAGATCTAAAGAGATCTAGTTGTGTTTGTCATTAGTTGCATTGATTGTCCTTGTGTGCCTATTTCCCATAGCTAGATCTTCCCCTCTAAGTGATTTTTGAGTGTGATATTTGTAGAGACATGGAGTGGGCTAATCCGACCTCATTTCCAATTGTTATTTTGTTGCATTACAATTGGAAAATAACCAAAAAAGACAAAAAGATTGTTGCATGCTTGATTGCCTTTGAAGCACTAGTGAAGAGAATGCACTGAGAGCATTATTTGGTTTCATATCTGAAGTGATTGTTGGATATGTGGTGTGTGTGAGGTCAATTTTTAAATTTTCAAAGAAAAAGGAAAGTCTCTCTCCCTCCAATAGTTAGAGTTCATCGAAGTGAACAAATTGCATTTTCATTCTTACATTTGCTTGGTTGCTTCAAGAGTCCAAACATCATAAAATTTCCATTTGCTTCCCTTGGACTTAAGCAACAACCATAAAAAGAAACTACATAATATATAATTAATTAGACATGTTTATTTTTATAGTGAACTGACATTAGCTAAGCTTAGGGCCTTGGATTAGGAGTGGAGAGTAAACTCTCCAAGGCCACAAAAAAAAATTTAGGAGTCATTAAAGAGTGTTAAATCCATTCTTGTAACCACTGTGTCGGGAGCCTCCTCTAATACATGAGTGAAGCATGAGGTTGCATTGGGGAAAGTAGGGAGATTACCCCTCTCTTCTTGTTTTGGTGATTGTGATACTGCTTCGATTGCTACATATATGGGGGTTCCATTGGTTAATGCCTTCGGAGCTTCATGATTTTTTACCATGACCTTATCTATGGTAGGACCTATGACTGCTTGCCCAACCATTGATTGTTAGTTGGTAGCCTTAGTGACATTTCCTAGGGAGCTACAAAGGTGACTGTAGGTGGGATGTGTCTGTAGTACCTGGGGCAAACATTTTTTCATGGTCATAGTTCCCCAAGAGGGTGCCCACCTTAATAAATGGTGCTTGGACCGGTCATGGTTGTTTTACGTAGATCATTGTAACTTCTCCTCATACCTTCACTAGCCAATCGTGTGGGGACTTCATTTCCCCCATAGGGTTGGTTTTCAAAAGGCCCCTGAGCCCATTGGTTTACTTGCTATTATCATAATTTTGATTAGGTGTGTGCTCTTTGTTCTAAGTCTAGGTCATCCATAGGTTGCATTGTGTTTGTATTTTAACATAGTATATTGATCGTGGATGAACTACCACGTTGGTTTCGTCGACTACGAGGAATTGAACCCGTTGAGGAGGAACAACTACCTATCAAGTGACGTGATATAGTTAACAAATACTTTGAAGGGATTGCAATTTGATTCGAAAAGACTTATTTAGTCAAGGTAAAAGTGGTATATGAACATACTCCAAAAAAATTTAATCCTCCTTTGACTGAGCCAAATGCACCTCTACTTGTCCAAGTGAGGTAAATTTTTAGTGCACATTTCTCTTTGTTTAGTCATCCTCCCACCATGTTTGGAAATAGTGTTTTGTCTAGTGTAGCTGAGACTAGGATCCCATCCTCAAGTGGGACAGGGGGAAATCCCCTAGGGAGCATCCTAGTGATGTCCACATTACCACTGCTTAGCTCCATTGGACCTACACCATCCATGCCATTTTCTACAGGTCCCTCAATTTGGGGGATGTTGGCTATGCCATCATTTCCATATGTTATTTTACCAAGCATTTCTACTCCCATATCATCTATATCGATTCCCACCTTTGGATCTTATTCTAGTAGGGGGGTGAGCCTTGGTCTCTATGGGGGGTGGAATTCCTTCCACTTCCACCACAAGGTCCATCTGGGAGAATAGAGACATCACCTCCATCCCAATACTCATTCACATAATTTCCTTTCCTCACAACATTAGTTTCAAATGATTCTTCACATTTAATGAATGAACGTATTTCCCACAACCTATCATGGCCAACAATACCTTCCAAGCTACCTTAATATATTCCTAAGTTTGATGGAAATCCAGGGGAGGATCCCTCAAAACACATCATGAAATACAATTTATGGTGTTCATCCAACTCGTTAATAGATGATAGTGTGAGGCTACGCCTTTTCCATATATCCTTGACCAAAGATACTACCAAATGGTACATAGAATTAAAATGTGGTTCCTTAAAAGATTCAACGACCTGACAATGGTGTTATTAACGCATTACCAATTTCTTGTTCAGTATGAGATAGGAAGTGGTCTCTTGACTTCACTGTGTCAAGATAATTCCACTCACATTTCCAATTATATACATGAGTGACGACGAAGATGTAGGATGATCAAGACTAATATTCCAAACAAACTCCTTACGAAGTGGTTCACCAAGTCCCTCCTACCACCCATTGTCAGAGATGTAGCTATGGACGGGGCGACCATCGAGGAGCAGAATGTTTTGCATGCCCAACATGTAGATTTAATTTATTCTCATTCATGAACACTTTATGACATACTCTCAAATGCTCTGAGGCCATCAAACCTAGGACCCCATGTCGATGGTGTGCTTGGTTATGGTTCACACGCCTATATTAACCAATTAGATTATCACATGGGTCAAATGTCCATTAAGTCACACCCATCAACTTCTGGTACTAGTGCTCAAAATGCTATAGTCCCTAATCAGACCTACAAAGTGAATTTGATGAAGTCCATGCAACCAAATAATCCATAACAACTTGGAGGAAAAAAGAAAAGGAACAAAAATAAAAATTTCAATACTAAGAAAGGAACTGCCTCCACCCAAAACACCTTGGAGGGGGGCACTAAAAAGAAGAAAAAATTTGGTTTCCCTGCACGATTTGTGGGGAGGACCATCCCACTCATCATTTTCCTCAAAAGCATGAAATCCATCAAATTTTTTCACAACAGCAGGCCCCTCAACACCCTATTGTCTTAACCCATCCTTTCCCGCTTCAACCACAAAACATGGTTGCCACAAATATTTCCCCTTCGCAAGGGGGCATGGAATGTACCCCTCACCATGAGGGGTCTTCCTTGAATGATACCATTTTCTTGTGTGACCAAACTATCAATTTGCAAATGCAAGCTAAGAACTATGGCATTCCAGAGCCTTCCCATGATGCACCAGAAGAAACATCTTCTTCCCAGCATGGTGGCCCTCTTCATATTGAGAATCCATATTTTGACACATCACTTTTTCCCTTGAAGGGTTTTCTTCGATGCAATATTCATAATCCCAACACACGGGCTGCCCACAATTACAGTATTGTGGAAGACTTGGCCCAGGCACCACATGCCATGTCTGCCCTCAAAGTTCTCCAAAGCTTCCCAACGCAGCAAAAATTATTTTTGTCTACCATAGGCGGGGTTGATCCCTTAGAGTCAAGCTTGATAAATTTCAAAATTGTTCAAGTTACGCATAGGCTCTCACATCAAGTCTCCTTTCAGATCAGAGTGCGATCAATGGGGAAAAATGTCTATCAGACAATGGAAGATGAAGGAGCTTCAAATTGAATCATGTCTATTTCTTGTTGGAATTCCCTTGGCTCTCCTAAGCTTAATACATCTACTACACTATTGAAAGCATTCGGCAGAAACATGTTCCAACCCCATGGAATAATCATTTTCTTACCCATTGAGTTAGGTGGTAAGACTATCTTTGTTGATGTGGAGATTGTTGAATGCACCTCTTAAGTACATTCTATTACTAGGGTGTACATGGTTCTACAAGATGAATGTAGTTGTCTCATCGGTATTTAGGGTCTTACACTTCCTTGACCAAGGGAAAATAGTGAAAATCGATCAACTTGCATTTTGTAGCCCAGACCTTGGTTCCAATGTGGGGTCTAATGTACCCTATGTCGATGATACCACACAGTCTTATATGAAGATCACTTCGTTAATGTTTAAATATCCTTTGTTGATGGGAAATTTTCCCCTTCCCCCACCGTCTCCTCCTACACACGTTGCTCCAACTAATATTATCTCTTTTTTTACCAGTGGATCCCTCAAGTATGTTGATCCTTGGGTGGTGTTGTCCCTTGAACAAGTTTTGAAGAAGACTTGGTCATATTTGACCATTTTTGGGATTGCGACAACTTGCCAAAGATGGAGCACAACGCGAAGAAGAAATTAGGGAAGCAAGACCTATTTTTGGGTCCCTTTTAGGGTTTTGGGTTGATGTAAAGGGAAAGGGATGTTGGTCTGTGGGTTTACCCATGCGTAGGCCCATTTTGTAATCTATAAATAGATACTTAGGCAATGTAAGTAGTAGTAGTAGTAGTAGTACATATATGTGATGTATAGGTAAAGGCTTAGTGCTAGTAGCTAGATTTGTGTGATTGGATGTATATTGCAAGTGCTCTGTGCATGATTGTAAGGAGATTGAAAATCTAAGTGCAAGTTGTTGTAGTTTTGTGCTGAAGTGCAAGGAAGAAGGATCTAGCGAGATGCGTAGATCTTTTGTCCTGTGTGAAGTAAGGGTCACTGAAGCTCTGTGTTGTAACCGCTTGACCGAGATAATATAAAGAAGAAGACTTTGTGAACATAGCCTCAGGGTGGGGGTGGACCACGGTAACTATATGTATTGTGATCTGTGCTTCGACCTAATGTGTTTATATCCTTCTTGGCTAAGTACTTGTTGTGATTAAATAGATCTAGTTATGCTTTGTGCTCATGATATATGAATGAATGCTAGATCTGATATATAATATGCTTAGTGCTTGATCTGCTGAATCTATATTTCTATGGCTAAGTATTGAATCATCTTTAGTCTAAGTATTCACTGCGATGCTCTGTGTTATCTGCAAAGTACCATAAGGGTTCAATATTGATGAATGATCTATGCTAAGTGCCCTGTAAAATATATAATCATAGATCGCTATCCCAGCTAAGGTTGCAGACATCTCAGTCCTGCAACCACCCCTGCCTCTACCTCGGGTGAGACTTCATTTGCTTTGTAGGTGTTGCCAAAAGGGCCGATAGTTAGGGTTTTGTTGGTGTGCTCTTGAGTGTTGCACCCTAGGTCTTCCCCTGTGCCAACAAATGGTTTTGTTGCCAGGACTTGGAACTGTGATTGCTGGGAACTAAAGAAGAAAAATATTTGTGTGAAATAAGATCTGTGCGTAGATCTATTGCCCTAGTGCACAGTATTCTACTTGACCTACGAAGCTTTGTGTCGAGAAAGAAAGGTCAGATCTGAAGGAAAGAGGTCAAATCTACAAGAAAGAGGTTGATATTGAAGAAAAGAAGTGAGATATGAACACTTTATGCTCTAAGAAAGGTAAAAGTAGAAATTTCCGTAGAAAAGAGATAAGATCTATAAGCTCTAGCTTCTAGTAAAGGTAAGAATAGTTCAGGTTTTATATCTGAAAGATTTGTGCTCTATATAGGTAAGATAAGTGGAATTTTTTTGTTTCTGAAGCATGAATTTAGGTACGCTTGATTGATGTTGTCCTAGCCTGAAAACTAGAGCATTGTTAGATAAAGGAAAGTTTGATATGAATAGGTATAATAGGAATAGTGAAAGATATGTTATACCTATGCATAGAAAGAATTTTTGGACTAACCAATGGATGCAGGATCCTAGAAAGAAATTTTTGCAGGCTAGCCATCATGATCCTAGCGCGTAGTACAAGAAGAGTTGGGGATCATGGACAAGAAAGAGACGATTAACTCTTTGTTACAATTGCAGAAGACCAGGACATATTGCTAAGGAATGTCCTGGGAGAAACCCTAGCTACCTCTGTTGTAAAGATATGAACCATGAAGTATTAGATTGCCCTAGAATGATTGCTAGACTTGAAAAAATGAATATGGAACAAGAAAACTCTGAAGGATATCAAGAGACTAAAATTATGGAAGAACCCCAGAAAGAATCAGAGATCATGTTATTGAAAATAAAAGAAACCCTAGATGATCATAAGGATGTCTGTTTGTCAAAGATCTTCAAAGAAAAAGAGAAAATTGAAGTAAGAATAGGAGACTTCAACATTGAATGTGCTCTGGATGAGGGAACACCGATGAAAATTATGAAAGAAAGCACATGGGAAACCCTAGGAAGGCCTGCTCTGGTCCCTTCACTAGGAACCATCAGATTATTTAAAGGCAAAATGATAACCCTATGTGGCAGAATTACCCAGATAGCTATGAGTACCCATGGAACTTCGACAGAGGAAGAGTTTGAATTCATTAGATTTATTGAGGACCATGCCCCATTTCCAACCTTGTTAGGAAAGATCTAGATTGAAAAAGACCAGATCTAGAGGAAAGAAGAAAAGGATGCCCTAGAACAGAAGAAGCAAGAACTCATGGAATTTATGACTAGAAGGATCCCCTACTTGATGGAGGAACAAGAAAACAGATCTCAGTTGTTAAACACCATGGACCTGGATGTCGAAGCTATAAGAGTGTTAGAGGAACCACAGAAGACCAAAATACCTAATCCATATGATGAAGGAGTATTACCCTTGGATCTGAAGAAATAACCTAAGCAGCACGAAGTGACTATGTCGAGAAAAGATAAGACTCGGAATGGAAAAAGGATGACCTAGACTAAGCTCACTGGGAAAAAGGCTAGGAAGCTAAGTAAGAAGAGGGACAAAATTGGAAATTTACAGAAGACTCCAGAGGAAACTTCGCAGAAGGAAAAATCACAAAAATTGAGGTTTGCCAAGATATCAGAACAACAACATCTGGCCCTTCGCCATGGCGCAACAATATAGCTGTTGGAATGATATACCCATTTGACTTCCACCCTGAACGGTTCAAAAGAAATTATGGGTTCCCACTAGACTATTGGACAACACTAGAATGGATAGAAAGGAGTTAATGAAGGCCCCATATCCATTGCAAGCAGACCGTTGCTAAGTTTCCCTACTTAGTCCGTCATGCCATGCACCGAGAATACTTTTTTCTAAGTGATAATTTGAGCCTGAAACTTGAGATTACTTCACCCTGTGATCATTTCCTTGTTCCCATACTGTTCATCGTAGCCTCTAAATTCATTTTCACACATGAGCTAGTGGAACCAAGCTTGTATGTCGGACGAGGTCAATGATGTTGAGAAAAGAGTTGAAGAAGTTTTGATTGACCTAATGGTTGAGAGAGTCATGTCAGAGAGAAGGATGTTTGCAGGTGTGCAAGCATCATCGACATGAGGATTCCAAAATTCTCCCTCCACTGCTCATGGAGCAGGACCTTCCAAAACCACGACCGAGACAAGAAAAAAGCACATAGACGATATTGCAAATGCCAAGTTGATCCCGCACATTCTGTTGATTTACATACCACCTTTGAGTGGAAAGATTAACTGCGACAATGTACCCATAGACTTTGAGTACACCTTGATCACCGCGTATCTTCCGAAAGGGGTGCGCGCAGTACATGATGACCAAGATAAGCTCGCAGCACTGAAATTTAATGATTTTAACCTTGGAGATTGCAAAACCTACAACATGTTAGCTCTGCATAAATACTTAACCAAGACTAAAGGTAGAAATCCTAAGATTTTCCCACAACCCTAGACCCAGAACCTTGCGTAGTCCACACTGCTCAATGTAATGAAGATCCATCACTTTGACAGATGCCAAGAAGTCAACGCATGTGTCAGGTTGCTGCTGTCTTGCTACCACGATGGATACTTATGGTTGGACCACCGCATCACTATGGATCTGACTATGATCAATCGAATCACAGGACTTAATATGCAAGGCCCTGACCCACAGGAGTTTTACCTAGGCAAGACCTCAGACCGAGCACTCGCACAACGAATAAAGGAAACTTATGGAAATGTAGAGAAGGGTACGCGAGGCTACAAGGTAGCCTCTATCCAGAGTGGTGTAGTGTGCCTTGCATGTCAATTGATCATGGGAAAGTTAGTTCATAAGAATAGACCAACACAAGTGACTAGCTTCGTAGTTGACCTCGCAGGGAAGTGCACTGAGGGACTGCAGATGAATTGGGCATAGTATCTTGTAAACCAGTTAGAGCTGGATTGCAGAGGAGCGCAAGACCAAGGGTATGAGTTCCACTTTAGTTGGTTTCTCATACTCATTGCTTTCATCCCTTGGGAATTGCCAGAGGGAGCCACTTTTCCAGAGATCGAACCTTTCAAACCACTATTCGGAAATTTTTGTACGTTGTGGTACTTCAGTGACATGAACAAGCAGTGGCAGTCTTATGTTGTCTTCCAGACCTACTTCAACCAACTGAAGAACGAAATTCAGTCTACACCATGAATCACCCCAAACATACTTCATAGGTTTAGAAATTTGATGAAATTTAGCGCGGACTGCCACTTCACCTATATTATAGTGCACGGTGATGAGCATAAACAACAACTCCAATCCTACTACAGGCTGGCAGAAGATGACTTGGAGGAGATTACCAAGGAATGGTCAGCAAACCTCCTTGTTGCAGCGGACCTCGCAGACATGTCCGACAAGGAAATCTCTGAAGCTATGCCGGATACACCTGGGCCAAGCAGGACTAAGAAAGATGATGAAGTTGAATATGTCCCTAGCACATACACGAAGACTACGTTGATCTCACCTATGCAGGGAGGTGATGGTGACGAGATAGGTGGTACAAAATTTGAACAAAAAAGAGGCAAGGTTACTCCACCTAGAGAGGAGGAGGATCCCTCCATGAAAATAAATATGACGCCACCAAAACCATCCTCCCGAAAGAAATCTAAGGTCACTTGGACAATGCTTAAAACTACCCTTACCTCAGATGACTTTGACTTCTTAATTGTCATGATGAATGATGTTTCACTAGAGCTCGCAGAAAAGAAAGAAGCAAAGCAGGAGGAGCTATTCAACCAAATCAAGGGTGAACTCAAAGAAGTGCATTAGGCACTCCAGTCTAGCCAAGCAGTTTCTACAATGCCCTTGATAAGAGGAACATCAGGAATAGGCGATGAGCTCACTCAATTACACTAGATCGCTAATCAAGTCGAAGCTCGCCTTCGACGAGCTCAAGAGGACACAACACAAGCCACCCAGGCTTTGATGCAAGAAAAAAAATCACATCTAGAACAACAAAATGAGGTAGAATGGGAAAATATTGACGTGAAAGCGAAGTGGGATGATGAAAAGGCACAACTGCTAGTAGAGCAACTTGAATTACAGGAAAAGGTTCACAAGGAACTGCACTTTGTGACGGTCATAGAAGTGAAGATGGAAGACCGTCTCCCACAGCAAGTGATCCAACTGGAAGAAGTAATCCAACAACTCCAACAGTGCATCATGGATTTGGAGCTCCGCACTGTGCCTAAGACCCCCCAAGAAATAAGAGATCTAAGAGAGGCCACTGCTCGAAGTGCAGTTGGCCAATTAAAAACCTTTTCCTTGGAATGCAAGTAGTTGAGTGCTAGAAGTTACCAGACTTATGAAACCCTCACAGAGAATCCATAATTTCAAACATTGGAGGCACAACTCCAACAAGCAAAGCAACATGCAGACACGTTACAGGTGCAGATAAAGACTTTGACCCCTGCTGAAAGAATGAAGAGGTTCGCAGAACAATGCACAACCCCAAAAAAGGTAAATATGCTGCAAAGTAAAGTGATGGAAGTCTCCCAATGACTTCAGCCAATCCAAGAAAAGGCATGCCAACTGTTCGTTGAAATTGAAAGTCAGGGAGATGAACTCGAACAGGATGTCATCACTACAGAACAACGCCTGGAAGGATCGCTCAATGACACAGTGATCCTGGAATTTATTGAGCAAGAGGTTGTCACACTGCAGCAGGTCGAGCCAAGATCGAGGCATTTGAGGTGGAATTGATCAGACCTGAGTGACTTGGGACGAGTCACAGGTGAGTGTTGGGGGCCTTTTGGCCCTTGACCAAGTTTTGAAGAATACTTGGTCATATTTGACCATTTCTGGAACTTTGATAGCTTGACAAAGATGGAGCACAACATGAGGCATACATTAGGAAGCAAGACCTATTTTTGGGTCCCTTTTAGGGTTTTGGGTTGATGTAAAGGGAAAGGAATGTCGGCCTATGGGTTTACCCACGCGTAGGCCCATTTTGTAATCTATAAATAGATACTTAGGCAATGTAAGTAGTAGTAGTAGTGCATCTATGTGATGTATAACTAAAGGCTTAGTGCTAGTAGCTCGATTTGTGTGATTGGATGTATATTGCAAGTGCTATGTGCATGATTGTAAGGAGATTGAAAAGCTAAGTGCAATTTGTTGTAGTTTTGTGCTGAAGTGCAAGGAAGAAGGATCTAGTGAGCTGTGCAGATATTCTTTCTTGTGTGAAGTAAGGGTCACTGAAGCTCAGTGCTGTAACCGCTTGAATGAGATAATATAAAGAAGAAGACTTTGTGGATGTAGCCCCGGGGTGGGGGTGAACCATGGTAACTGTGGGTATTGTGCTCTGTGCTTCGACCTAATGTGTTTATATCCTTCTTGGCTAAGTACTTGTTGTGATTAAATAGATCTAGTTATGCTTTGTGCTTATGATATATGAATGAATGCTAGATCTGATATATAAGATGCTTAGTGCTTGATCTGTTGAATCTATATTTATGTGGCTAAGTCCTGAATAATCTTTAGTCTAAGTATTCACTGCGATGCTCTGTGCTATCTGCAAAGTACCATAAGGGTTAAATATTGATGGATTATCTATGCTAAGTGACCTGTAAAAGATATAATCATAGATCGGTGTCCCAGCTAAGGTTGCAAACATCTAAGTCCTGCAACCACCCCTGCCTCTACCTCCGGTGAGACTTCATCTGCTTCATGGATGTTGCTGAAAGGGTCAGTAGTTAGGGTTTTTTTGGTGTGCTCTTGAGCATTGAACCCTGGGTCTGCCCCTGTGCCAACAGGTGGTACCTCGCCCCGAGGATGTTGAATCATATGAAGCTTCCCTTCTACCCACCATGGTTGATATTTTCGATCTAACAATCTCCCCATCATCCGATGATACTGGTATGGAAATCCATCCTCATATGGAGTGTGATTGGCCTACTCCTCCCAAAAGGGATGTTGACTATCCAGGTTCACATGACATCCTAGATCTTTAGTTTTTGTAAGAAGAGGCCATCCTGGAGGTTAGGTCTTCCATATACAAGCCCAAGGAATATGAGTATCATCGAGAATACATACCCCCTAATTTGGAACTGATGAGAGTTAGCATGATGAGTCTTAATCTAGGACTAGGGGCATTTGTTGGGGCATCCAGTATACCTCATAGTCTTGATCCTTTTAAGCCTTGGTTATTGTTTTCAGAACTTGTAGCCAAATTATTTTCTTCCCCTTCCTTTGAAGATTCACATTTCATACTTCCTTCAGGTGTTGATGGAGCCCATTAAGGAGCTTCTTTAGCTCACGAGACTACTCACAATGAGTATTGTTGATTGTATAAATTCATTTCTATGTGGCATGGCCTCGACATGGTGTGCCATATGCTGCCAACATTGGCTCATGATTTCAATGATTATGAAAAATATCGTTGGCCTGAGCCTAGCAATGGGATATACTTTGCATAAACCATTGGAATGTGTACTGCCTTGTACATAGGTGTGTGGTGTGAATTCTCTTATCATATCCAAAAAATCCAAAAATATTTTCTTTTTTGAGATTTCACTATGCGTTTTGACCCCCAAAATCTGGTTTACACATGTTGACAAGATTACAGGGACTTTTTATGAAGATGGAGAATTCCACTAATCTTGAGGTACATGTTCTTCAACTCGTATATAGGGATAGTTTTTTCCTTGCATTTCCTATCGTGCATTATTAACCATCCATACTGCCACCAAAATTCCTTAGGTTCAAACCTGACCCACTGCGATCATAGAAACTCCTTTTGCACATCATACCTTCTCTAGTAGTGCCTACCCTTAATGGGTGCACTATTTATCACCTAGAATTCCATTCAGTTCCCATGCTGCAACTTCCTGTAGGCGTGGGAGCCCTTATTTAGCCCCACCATGACTTGAAGTTGAGCCTCATTCCCCTCCCTTCGTCTATATTCTGGCTATATCATGTGGGGGTTCCTGAACATTTTTTCTATTGCTTAATGGTCGCCTATGCATTTTTTTCTTGCATCATGCCTCCCACCTTTTCCCTGCTATTTTCCCATATCACGCTTACTGTTATTGCAGTAGCCTTGACCATCCGCCTCTTGCATTAGTTAGACTTAGTTTTTCACGCACCTACCTAGGGGGAGAACAACTACTAAGAGTGGATCTCACTTTCCAATACCATTTGCATTCCTCATTGATTACATTGGTTCCATGTACTTGGAACATAGGAGCATGATATTAAGCCACTCATCATCTCCCACCAAGTATACTTTTATCTCTTTTTTGGGCTCATAAAAGGACACAAAAAATACACTCAAAAGTATCCTTTTACCTCTTTTTCGGGCTTGATAAAACTAAATAAAATGACACACTGATCATACTTACATCATTATTTCATGCTTGTTAAACCATGAAGGAGAATGAGAATACTTGTGCCATTCTTTCAAGCTCATTAAACCACAAAGGATACAAAAAATACAAAATAATAAAAAAAAAGAGTGGGGGGGATTTCACCATTGGTCTATTATCAAAATGGAAGTGTTAGTCAAGTCTCCCTTGAAAATGGCACCTGTTTGAGTCCTCATCAAGCAATTGGGTTTTAGCTTGCCTATGAGTCGTCCTAATAATATGAGTCAGATATACTCCTCTAGTTGGTTACTCTTCCAGTCATTATGGAGAGTGCTTCAACACCTCCTACTTTGTTACACTATATTCGTCCAACTCTTGTGTCTTTTTGACAAGTCACCATTGTGTCATACTATATGTTCAAGGGAATTTTATTCTTGAGTCAACCATCTATTTTTTTATTGACTTTCTTGGTCGACCATCCATGTGTTAGTTGTACTTTACGATTCTATCTCTTCACATCATCTCTTGGTGCATGTTTCATGTCAAATGATGGGGGATACATTAAGGCCCTCCTTCGACAAATATCTTCCTATCAACTTTAACACATTATCTAGGAAAAGGATCTAGCAACTAGCTAGTACCTTAGAGCTTGCAATCCTTAGTGGTAGGGATCCTCATGATCGATAGTGGGTTTACACCATTGACCCTTGGTCGATTGATTCTACGAGCATTTGAAACCAACTCATCTATTCACACTCACTAGATTGTACTAGGTACCTTGGGTTCCATATTCATCATCGATGCTTCCCATCACATATGTTAACGATATACATCAATGATCGATAATCAGATGGTTTCTACCATGCTCGACATCATCTCATATATTTGCATGTTGCATATTCATACCATCAGGTTTTGGGATGAAGACCATGGGTTGGGGCCATATCCTTCTTTTACAACATCCCTTCCCAAGTTTCGATGGAGTATGTCACTTATATATGAGTACTTTGAAGACTTTAGGGGCACTTCCCTTAGTGCTCATTATCTTCCTAATATCTATATACTGTGTCATAGATCCACATTGTATTTGTTGGTGGCTATGATTAGGTTCATGATGCATATCCACATTGTATTGTCTTATGGCTATGGTCTTATTGATGACATGGATCCACTATGTATTCTTTGGTGGCCATGGTATAAAATTTCATATCATGGATCTGCAATGTATTGTTTGGCGACCATGCTCATTCAGAGTATGTCTACCTAGGATATGGTTTATCGATATTATCATCCTTGGTGTTTGATTGTAGGACTTCTTTGACTTCCGAAAATCATTTTCTCTCTCCTCACGCTGCCTCACATGGACGCTATTTTATTGTAATTTATTTCATACATCCATTCCTTTCCTGACCTCACACATTATGGGGAATCTGTTATAGCCTCAATTTCCATCCTACAGGCCAGAGAGGAATACATAAGAATATGTAATCCATAATGAATTTTTTCCTAAGGTTTGAGCCCTTTTTGGAGGTCCACACGAGATACATAGTAGACAACAAGCGAGGATCATCGTTGGTCATTAGTATCTCAACAAGCGAGGATATGTAAAAATTATAGATTCAAGGAGTTATAAGGTGATAGGTGAGGGATGAGTTGTGTCTTCATGTCAAGGGCCTAGGAAATCACATCATTCGAGTCTCTAGTGGTCTCTAGAATATCTAGAATCTCTCCCAAGCCTCCCCCAAAGAACTATATAACAAAGGAAAGTCTTGGGAAAGAGGGGGATAATTCATAAGTAATGCTATGTTTCCCAATTGTAGTGGTGTTTGTTCCATCTATCATAGAGAAAATTTAGTTAGCCTGGTCTGACCAAGAAGCTGAAGGGAGGAGCAAGGAGCAAGGATTCAAGGAAGGATGCATCTTCATCAAGGTATGATATTGTGTGTATTCTCTATGTCTTAATCAATACATCATTGGTTTTCCTCCATATCATTTTTTTCCCAGTTAATGAATGTTTAGATTTGATTCATTCTATTATAGATATGATTAGAATCAAATTAGATCTAGAATTTTAATCCCAAGCAGAGAGGTATTGCTTGTATTTTGTGTACATAAAGCAAGTTATGGATCTTCGATCTAGAGTCCAAGGTCTGCAACAACCATGATATACAAAGAACAACTTACAAATAAAGGTATGCAATCTCCACTACTCCTTAGGTTAATGATGAATCCATGTGTTTGAATCTAGATCTAGGGAAACGATAGAAATAAACCCCTTTCTGTATATAATTACTAGGCTAATCCTAGGGAGATCTTGTTGTCCAACTAGTGAGATTTTGTCCCATAACATTAATGAGTTTCATTCATAGTAATTGAGAAATATTCCAAGGAATTTAAATTCATGACTTTCATGGGATTACCTTTATGTGAATTTCATGTTCTTTTGTGGCTAATGAAACATGCTTATCCTCCATTTTCCTCTACTTTTGTAGTGTTGGCCATTGGTCTAAAAATCATAATGACCTAAAGAGTGCCTTAAGTATCAATAAATAGAGCTACCATGCACTAATATTTCAATCAAATAGACTTTTAGGACAAAGAGACAAATTGTGTTCTTATATAGGGCATGGAATGAAGGATTTTAATGAAGGTGGAATAAAAGTTTTATTAGGGTTATGGAGGAAATTTATTGAAAATAAAGTGTTTGCATGGCACAATTGTGGCTATGACTTACAGGATGAAATATATACATGTGAAATATTCTTTAGCGACCTAACCCCTCTCAGATTTTAGCAACCTAAGGTAACAAAATGTGTTTCCCCAATAGAATTAATGAAGACCCATTGTATAGTAACAAGTACCCATGTTATTCTTGATTTTAATGTATCATAGGAGGTGAATTAGGCTTCAAATGTAGATTAATATATAGATAATGTTGTGCCTACAACAACTCCCATTAATATTTTTTTCTTCTAGATAAAATTAAACTCCCCCCTACTATTTTTACACCTAATATGTAGAGTGTACTCTAAGGTTCAAATGAAGATGCCATAGTAACCCCCCATTTTTTCCTTGATCATCTTCTTTAAAATTTTTAACCTACAAGCCTTGTAGGGGCTACCTTATTTACATTGGTCCTTAACATTCTTTTTTTTAAAATACTCAATGTTTATCAAATCGTGTGCTCTCTGAACTAATAGGAGTCTCCCTTGCCAAATTTGGATCACAAGCGTTAGTTCTTCGAAAATGTCCATAACCTCTCTTAAGAGTAGTTGTAAATGGTTTTAGTTAAGAGATTGTGCCAATAAATCTTTGAATCTCTTTTTCCTCTAACAAATGCACTTTGATATGCCTCCTGAATTATTTTATTTTCTTGTCCCGCGAGCCAATCAAACACATCCTCATGCATAAGATAAATCCCTTTTCTATAACAAGACCTTTTTCTCCCACAAGCCTTTGCGAGAGAATCCTCGCGTGGAGGCTCTTTGTCGCAACGAAGCTCCATATAGATTTACCCACAGCGAGCGACCTGCAAACCAATCAAAGTTGTGCTTGTGGGGGGACTTAAGTTATAATACATAAAGTTGTTGGAAGATTGGTTGTTGTCATTGAT
>JASDQU011313423.1:25619-40821 GCA_032191745.1 Picea mariana
GAGGGGGAAGTTGTTTCATTTTTTAATGAGCTTGACACATGAGAAGAACTACGCTCGTGACTCGAGGTATAACCTCCAGACCACTATTTCATTTTTTAATGATCTTGACATAGAAACAAGAACTATGCTCGTAAGCTTTGTTTAATTTTTTAACGAGGTTGCTACAGAGATGTGGAAACTATCCTCAGCTGGTTTCATTTGTTAACAGGCCTGAAATCACAAAACAATGCTCAAGGTTGGCTTCATTTTTAAATGAGCTTCAAATCAAAAAACCATGCTCAAAGTTACTCTTCTTGATCATGGATTCCAAGAGGACAATGCTCTGGGAGGACACTAGGTCAAGAGACCAAACTCGGCCATGGCTTCCAAGAGATCTTCATTGGATGGAAGAGACACACTCTGGAAGGACACCATGTCAAGGGTCGTGACAGAGGTAAAGAGATCAAGCTCTAAAAACCCTATCGAAGATATCACCATGTCAACTACCAGATCTAAGTCATAAGAGATTGAGCTTACAGTGAGAGACTCATCTTCATCAATAGTTGAAGGCATGGGAGACAACGCCACATAATTAAATTGTGGCAGGGGCGATATCGTCTGCATATAAGAACCATTTAGGGAGGTCATCCAGTCAGGACTGATGAATGAAAGTTGATCAATAGTCACAAGTATTCCATCGTGAGGGAAATATATCACACAAAAAAGAGTGGACACAATAGCTTTCATGGCATAGACATAATCCCTTCCAAGGAGTAATGTGAAATACAAGGGGTCTTGGACTACCATAACATCAATAAAGACAATTTTCCTACCCAAAGTTACAGGAAATTGAAGAAGGGTCCCTAAAGGTTGACTGGTTTTTCTGTTAAAATATAACATATTCTATGTAACCGGTGCAAGCTGAGGACAACCCAAAGATTGCCAAGCAATAGAGGACAAAATACTAACAGACGCACCTTCATCTATCAACATCTGAGGAATGTCCCGACCACAAACCTGTACTATAATATGGAAAGGAATGTGAGAGGGAAGATGAGGTCCAGTTAGCACACCCCAATTAAAAATGATGGCCTCATTACTTGGAGGAGGTTCCACGGGAGAAGGAGGAATGCCCCTCAACACGTTAGATTCTGTATCAATGATAAAAACATGGGCAGTATCGGGTTTAATCTCTAGTGGGAGAGTAGGATTGACTGATAATGACGTCAAATCGACTACTTGGGTTTCATTATCCAAGGGGATAACGGGGTCGACAGGTGGAAACAGGTCGACCGCTTGGGTTTCACTCTTTGGCGGGAGAGTGGGATTGACCGAGGATGGGATCGACTCAACCACTTTGTCAACTGGTTCAACTAAGGACGTGACCATATTGACTACATGATCATCTGGATTGATCAATGAAGGGGTTGGATTGATCATTCCATCAACTATAGGTGGGTTGAGAGTCATCTTGTGATAAGCAGCTGGAAGTTGGGACTGTGAAATAGTCATGTCTTCCAGTAATTTAGAGGCTTTGTCCATACGAGGGAAAAGGTGAGTTAGATGAATCCCTTTGCATAACATGCACGGGAACTTGAATCTACTTTTCTTCTTCCCAATGGTATCTTAACTATTTGACAGGAGGTCATCAACATGTTGTTCAAAGGTTGATGACATGGGTTGGTGAGGTTGTGTAGACCATGCTTCTATAACCTTGGATAGACCAGGGAAATCCTTAAGAAGATGGATACCCTTACAAAGCCTGCAAGGGTACTTGGGCTTACAGGTTGTTTGGATGATCTTGGCATCATCAACACTCCCAGCACGATTAACAATAATTGGTTTCTTTCCAACATGTCCGATAGCGGTTGGAAGTTTGGACCCTTGTTTATTTTTCTTCTTCTTATTCTTCTGTTTCTTCTTCTTCTTATCCATCGAGGTACTAGCTTTAGAGATTTCACTTAGCAAAGAAGATGAAATAGAAGAAGACCTTGCAAGTGAATAAGGAAAAGAAGATATTATTGGTGAAGAAGGTGAAGGATCAACATGAGGTTGATGTTCTTGGGGGGAAGTGCTTACAAATGAAGCACTAACTACTACATTCAAGACTACCTGAGTGGAAAACAACCATACCAGTAATCCAATTGTGAGACTTGGAAGGCTCAAAGTAGCGATGCGAGGAGGACCAATGTTTCCGTAAGAAGGAAAAACAAAAGGTTCCCCTGGAGAAGAGGTTCCTTCATTGGTCATTTAGGGAACTGACGCCATTAAAAACAAAAATCCAACCTAGAGTCCACTAGGGAAAACAAAAAACACATGCTAAAAATTAGTAAGAAAGCAAGCAAAAAAAACCTTATCACAATGAGCACACTAGTTGGTGATCAAATCCAATGTCGCGGGAACAAAGAAAGAAGGGGATAAGATAGAGTGGGTGGAAAAGTTACATTGATGACCTTCTTAACGAAATTACACCCTGGTGCAAGCTCCCACACATAATCGTGGGTATACCCTCCAATAAGCCTGCGTGAGTTTCACCAACGTCAATTCCAGGTACTGGGAAGACTTTCCCCTCCACAGTCACCTCGTGTAAAGACCCTAAAGAGATAGGCCACTAAGGTTACCAACTACTACAGTGACGCCTGGGGAAACAGTCAACAGTCAGATCCACACGCAAAGGCAGGGTATCTAGCCCGAAATCAACTCGAAAGGCTTCCACTCATCATTGTGGGTATACCTTTCAAGCAACCCCCATAATACACACAATATCTACACCAAGACCAACAAAGCAGGGTGAGTAACTCTTCTAGTCTCAATGTGACCTCAGGTTTGACCCTTGTGTGAGAAGGGCTTCCCAGGAAAAAATGTAGAAAATGGATTTCACCGCTCCCTAACTCAAGATTCTATGTTTGTTCGCATCTTTGGAAAGTTATCTTTCACACCTATTCCAAATCCCTACAACTAATCCAATGTAGGTTTTCTACCATAAAATATAAAAATGTCTAATCAATTTTTATAAGCACTTTATTTTATGGCTGTTGTTACTCAAGAGGAAAATGGAGTGGACAAAATGATGTTTTGACCTACTCTAAACAATGAAAATAAATGAGAATGAAAATATTTCACTTCGATGAAAGTTATATTACAAGAAGGAGAAAATGTTTATCATTCCCAGATGCACAATTCCCCAAAATTTATTACACTCATCAATATCAATATCTTCAAGAAATGAGACAAAGAGATTGTACACCAATACATGATTCTTGGCGCCCCCCGACCATGAGGGGGAAAAAATTTCAGAATTCAAGACCAAACAAAAATGCTAAAAATCATGCAATTTCACTACTTCAAATGCAAAGATGCCCCCAAACTAATATAAAGCAAGAAATTAATAATTTGTGTTTCAAAGATAGCTAAAAGCAACTGAAAATTGACATGAAACAAAGCAACCCAAACAATTTTCTCTTTTAACATAAACTATTCAATAAAATAAAAAGAAGTTCTTTCACCAAACAATTCTAAAGAAAAAACAATGCTTTGTAATTGAAAGACACTCAAAGAAAGAGATCAAATCTTTCAAAACAAAGCAAAGATGGCTAAAAGCAGATTCAAAGATTGTCAACCAGACTGTAAACAGACTATAATCAAACCCAAAAATTCACCCTAGAACCTATATGACATATCTGAGCAAGGAAAACCACCAAAACAAATTTTTCCACAATCGTCGTAGGCTGTAGACCAACATAGAGCAGGGACCACTAATCGTTGTAGGCTAGATACCAAAAATAGTGATTTGATTTAAGGTTTCCACAGGCTAGATATAGGGAAGAATGTAGAGATTTCGTACTGATCTAAACAGGTAAGGTGCGAATATCCACGGTCGTCATAGGTTGCATATGGGATACACTGCGGCGATCAAATAAAAAATGGAAAAATAAAAAGTATGAAGGTTTTCTAGTGAAATTAGACAGTTAAATAGTTCATCTAGATCTCCCAATGACTTAGAAAACAAAATCCAGGTAATCAAATCAATAAAGCAAGACAAACTAGGAAAACAATCCGTTCCCCAGAGGAGTCACCAATTTTGTGTTGGACAACTGAGAGGGGGGTGAATCAGTTGTTACGGTGCTTAAACAATTATATCCATTTTTAAATTCATTACAAAACTCTCAATGATGATCACAATAAATAAGAAGTAGGGTATTCAACATCAATCACACACATGTACAATACAGAGACAGATATTCCTGAGGAAACCCATAAAGGGTGAAAACCTCTTCTTCTTTATATGATAATTGTCTTCTGTACATTATCATTCTCATGAGCACCAACTCATAATAAGGATACCACCTTTGTTTTGCAAGACGCTACTTGTTGAGAGCACCGACTCTCTGGTTTCTCTATCACCCACTAGAAGGAAGTACTAACTCCCTGAATGTTCCAGCACCAACTGGATGGAAGCACCAACTTCCAGTCATACAGGCACCAACCTATATATCAGAGAGCCAATGTTCTCCCTTGCACCACCCTACCACCCTGGTTTCTCTAGTTGCAACCAGATGGAAGCTATAACTCCCTGTGTTCAAGCACCTACTTGAAACTCTCAAGACAACAATCCTCCCTAGCACCTCCCATCCACCCTAAAATATTAAACTTTGCTTTCTATGAATTTATTACAGTGATTCAATAGTTGTTATTGGCTTACTAGGATTATCATTGTTCTGCTATTCTGCTCTGCTCTGCCTACATCGGTTTCTTCCTTCTTGCATCCTTTTCAACTTTCTGATCTTCTCCTCTGTCTCAGCATGCACACCTCGGCTTTCTCTTCTTCTCATAGATATGCATTTTTGTTCTTTTCTTCTTCTATTCTTCAACTACTACACCTCATGCTTCTACACTCATTCACTACTCACAACAATAGGGACACGATCCCTTCTCTGTTCTCCATTTTTATAGTCTCAGTGCACCTTGTGCCTTCTGCATGCGCTATCCCACAAAATACCATTCCTACATTCATCATCACTCACAATTCTCATGAGTTTCTTTGGCTTCACTAGCTGTAACAGTCTTCGACCCCCTTCCATCTGTTAGTCGACTCTATGATGAGTCTACACTCCACTGAAAGTGGCCTCGAGACTCTTCATCTTCTCTGTTGATCACCCTGAAGAGTCTTTGAATTCTCTAGCAGACACCATCACTTCGTTCTAGAAGTTGCAGCTAGTCAAGTATGGCTTCTTTGGCTGTTGGAGTCTTTGAATGGTTGAGATCTTGCTGGAAGGTGAAACCAGAGATCAACGGTTCCTCGTGAATGATCCCTACGTGAAATGGCACCAGGCACAGGATGCCTCTCCAAAAGACCACTGGTTGTGACCACAGGCCTAATAAAAAATGCACTTCACAACTTGTGTTTCGGGGATTCTGCTGTGAATCTCCTTGACTCCTTCCTCTGGAATTTTCGATACCCAGAATGGAGCCTAGCTATGCTAGCTCCTTCCATTCATGTGACCACCGACAATGACCAAGCGCTTATCCATAAAGGGCTTTTGCAATTCATAATTTGGGAATCCTATGTTGAGGCATCTTGACTCTCCCATGTCGCAATCCCCGAAATGGAGCTTAGAAAATGCTAGCTCCTTCCCCTCACATGACCACTGGTGGTGACCACAGCCTACGCTAGAAGGTGTTTTGCATTTTGCATTTCAGGGATTCTCTGATGAGTCACCTTGAATCTCCATGTCATGAACTCTGAAATAGAGCTTGGATTCTCTAGCTCTACTCTCCAGCTCTCGACGATGTGACCACGAGATATGACCATTGGCTAGACATTTGAGCACTTTTCTCTTCAGATCAATGGTCCACGATCTGTGGTGATCGAACGACTATCCTCCACCCTAGAACTTCAGCTTTTGGGACTTTGAGGGAGTGTTGATGCTAAAAATCCTGAAACTAAACTCCTGGAATGACGTCACTCGATGACATGACATGATCTGTGTGGTTGCCACGTGTCACTCAGAATTGTGATTTCCAGGTTCCTGAAATGCCAAATCATCTTGACACTTGTCATTGTCTGATCGTTCCACATGTCATTGCGGATGTAGTCTTCCACTTGTCCTTTCTGACATGGTCTACCACATTCACCTCTTGGATCTGATGGCCCAGATTCGTCCTTGATCCAACGACTAGGATTATTTCATGATTTCTCATATCGTGAGTTGGAGAGGTTAGGGAACCCCATTCCTTTGAATTTCCAGTCAACAAAAGGATGATCTTTTACCACGTGTCTTTCTTGGATGGACGGTCCAGATTTGTCCTCTATCCAATGGCTGAGATTATATCACGATTTCGCATATCGCGAGTTCAAGAGGTTAGGGCACCTGCTTCCTTTGACATTTCAGTTAGCTAAATGCTGATCTTTAGCCATGTGTCCTTCTTGGATCGATGGTCCAATCATTTCATGATCTCGCATATCGCGAGTTCGAGGGGTTAGAGCAGCTCCTTCCTTTGAATTTCTAGTCAGCGAAATATTGATCTGTGACTACGTGTCCTGCCTGAAGATGGATGGTCCTCCTGCTTTTGGTATTTTGTAAGCCCGCTTCTCCTTGCACTTTAAAGAACATGTAGGTTCTCCTAGATCCAACAACGGTTGGACCCTACACTCAGATCTAACGCTCAAGATCTTTCCTCCATCTATGCGCTCCTTCTGTCTGGACTTACGATGTCTTCCGAGCTTGTTTTCCATCATTTTTCTTGCCATCAATGACAAGATCACTACCAACTGTAAACCTGCCAACAATCTCTCCCTTTGGCATTGATGGCAAGCCCGAATGACTGCGCTAATCTTCTTGGACCTCCAGCTATAACATCCGGTCTAGACCAATCCACTCCTTTTCTCCCCCTTTGACATCAATGTCAAAGAAAACATGCTCCCTCTCAGTTGTTGTTGGCACAGGGGCAGACCCAGGGTTCAATGATCAAGAGCGCACCAACAAAACCCTAACTATTGACCCTTTCAGCAACACCTGCGAAGAAGATGAAGTATCACTCGAGGTAGAGGCAGGGGTGGTTGCAGGACTTAGATGTATGCAACCTTAGCTGGGACACCGATCTGTGATTATATCTTTTACAGGGCACTTAACATATATCATTCATCAATATTTAACCCCTATGGTACTTCGCAGATAGCACAGAGCATTGCAGTGAATAATTAGACTAAAGATGATTCAATACTTAGCCACAAAAATATAGATTAGATTCAACAGTTCAAGCACTAAGCATCTTATATATCAGATCTAACATTCATTCATATATCATAAGAACAGAGCATAACTAGATCTATTTAATCGGAACAAGCACTTAGCCAAGAAGGAGATAAACACATTAGGTCGAAGAACAGAGCACAATACACACAGTTACCATGGTTCACCCCCACCCTGAGGCTACGTCCACAAAGTATTATTCTTTATATTATCTCAATCAAGCGGTTACAACACAGAGCTTCAATGACTCTTACTTCGCACAGGAAATAAGATCTACACAGCCCACTAGATCCTTCTTCCTTTCACTTCAGCACAAAACTACAACAACTTGCACTTAGTGTTTCAATATCCTTACAATCATGCACAGAGCACTTGCAATATACATCCAATCACACAGATCTAGCTATTAGCACTAAGCCTTTAGCTATACATCACATAGATGTACTACTATCCTCTACTTACATTGCCTAAGTATCTATTTATAGATTACAAAATGGGCCTAAGAATGGGTAAACCCATGGGCTGACATCCCTTTCCCTTTACATCAACCCAAAACCTTAAAAGGGACCCAAAAATAGGTCTTGCTTCCGTAATTTCCACTTCACATTGCGCTCCATCTTTGGCAAGCTGTCGTAGTCCCAAAAATGGTCAAATATGACCAAGTATTCTTCAAAACTTGGTCAAGGGGCAACAGGCCCCCAACACTCACATGTGACTCATCCTGAGTCACTTAGGTCTGATTAATTACACCTCGAATGCCTCAAGCTTGGCTCGAGCTTCTTCGACCTATTGCAATGCGACAGCCTTTTGCTTAGTAAATTCCTGGATCACTGTGTCATTGAGTGATCCTTCCAAGCGTTGTTTTGTAGTGATGAAAACCTATTCAAGTTCATATCCTTGGCTTTCAAGTTCATTGAATAGCTGGCATGCCTTTTCTTGGATTGGCTGAAGTCATTGGGAGAATTCCATCACTTTAATTTGTAGTGTATGTACATGTTGTTGGGTTTTGCATTGTTTTGTGAACCTCTTCATTCTTTCGACTGGGGTCAAAGTCTTTATTTGCACCTGTAGCATGTCTGCATGTTGCTTTTATTCTTGGAGTTGTGCCTCTAATGTCTGCAATTCTGGATTCTCTGCGAGGGTTTCATAAGTCTGGGTGCTTCTAGCACTCAACTGCTTGCATTCCAAGGCAAAGGTTTTTAATCGGCCAACTGCACTTCGAGCAGTGGCCTCTCTTAGATCTCTTATTTCTTGGGGGGTCTTGGGCACGGTGTGGAGCTCCAGATCTGTGATGCACTGTTGGAGTTTTTGGATTACTTCTTCCAGTTGGGTCACCTACTATGGGAGACGGTCTTCCATCTTCACTTCTATGACTGTCATAGAGTGCAGTGCTTTGTGAACCCTTTCCTGTACTTCAAGTTTATCTGCTAGAAACTGGTCCTTTTCCTTGTCCCACTTCTCTTTAAGAGCAATATTTTCCCGTTCTTCCTCATTATTTTGTTCTAGAATTTCTTTCTGTGCTTGCATCAAATCCTGGGTGGCTTGTGCTGTGTCTTCTTGAGCTCGTCGGAGGTGAGCTTCGACTTGATCAGTAATCTGGTGTAATTGAGTGGGCTCATCACTTGTTCCTGATGTTCTTCTTATCAAGGGCACTATAGAAACTGCTTGGCTGGACTGGAGTGCCTGTTGCACTTCTTTGAGTTCATCCTTGATTAGGTTGAATAGATCCTCCTTATTTGCTTATTTATTTTTTGCGAGCTCTAGTGAAACATCATTCAATGTGACAATTAAGAAGTTGAATTCATCCAGGGTAAGGGTAGTTTTAAGCGTGGTTCGAGTGGCCTTAGATTTCTTTCAAGAGGAGGGTTTTGGTGGTGTCATCTTTCTTTTCATGGAGGTATCCTCCTCCTCCCTAGGTGGATTAACCTCGCCTCTATTTTTTTCAACTTCTGTATCGTCTATCTCATCACCATCACCTCCCTTCGTAGGTGATATCGAAGTAGTCTTCATGGAGGTGCTAGGGACATATTCAACTTCATCATCCTTCTTAATCCTTCTTGGCCCAGGTGTATCCGGCATAGCTTTAGGGATTTCCTCATCGGACATGTCTACAGGGTCCGCTGCAACAAGGAGGGTTGTCGACCATTCCTTGGTAATCTCCTCCAAATCATCTTCTGTCAGCTTGTAGTAGGATTGGGGTTGTTGTTTATGCTCATTCCCATGCAGTGTAATATAGGTGAAGTGGCAGTCCATGCTAAACTTCATCAAAGGTCTAAACCTATGAATTACATTTGGGGTGATTCGCGGTGTAGACTGAATTACATTCTTCAGTTGGTTGAAGTAGGTGTGGAAGACAACATTAGACTGCCACTACTTGTTCATGTCGCTAGAGTACCACATTGTATAGAACTTCGTGGCTAGTGGTTCGAAAGGTTCGATCTCTGGAAAAGTGGCTCCCTCTAGTAGTTCCCAAGTGATGAAAGCGATGAGTATGAGAAACCAAATAAAGTGGACCTCATACCCTTGGTCTTGGACTCCTCTACAATCCAGCTCTAATTGGTTTACAAGACACTGTGCCCAATTCATCTGTAGTCCCTTGGTTCACTTCTCTGGGAGGTCAACTACGAAGCTAGTCACCTGTGTTGGTCTATTCTTACGAACTAACTTGTTCATGATCAACTGACATGCAAGGTGCACTGAGCCACTCTGGATAGAGGCTACCTTGTAGCCTCACGTACCCTTCTCTACATCACCATAAGTTTCCTTTATCCACTGTGCTAGTGCTCAGTCTGAGGTCTTGCCTGGGTAAAAGTCCTATGGGGTAGGGCCTTGCATGCTAAGTCCTATGATCCGATTGATCAGAGTCAGATCCACAGTGATGCAACGGTCCAACCATAAGTATCCGCCGTGGTAGCAAGACAACAACAACCTGATGCATGCGTTGACTTCCTGGTGCCTACTGAAGTGAGAGATCTTCATTACGTTGAGTAGTGTGGACTATGCAAGGTTTTGGGTCTAGGACTATGGGACAATCTTAGGATTTCTACCTTTAGTATTGGTTAAGTATTTATGTGGAGCTAACATGCTGTATATTTTGCGATCTCCAAGGTTAAAATCATTAAATTTCAGTGCTACGATCTTATCCTGGTCAGCATGTACTGCGTGCACCCCTTTCAGAAGATACGCAGTGATCAAGGTGTACTCAAAGTCTCTGGGTACATTGTCATGGTTAATATTGCGACTCAAAGGTGGTATGTAAACTAGCAGAATGTGCGGGATCAGCTTGGCATTTGCAATATCATCTCTGTTCTTTGTTCTTGTCTCAACCGTGGTTTTGGAAGGTCCTGCTCCACGAGCAGTGGAGGGAGAAGCTTGGACTCCTATCGATGATGCTTGCACACCTATAGACATCCTTCTCTCTAACATGACTCTCTCAACCATTAGGTCAATCAAAACTTCTTCAACTGCTTTCTCAATAGCACTGAGCTCGTTCGACATACAAGCTTGGGTCCACTAGCTCAGGTGTGAAAATGAATTCAGAGACTACAATGAATAGTATGGGAACAAGGAACTGATTACAGGGTGAAGTAATCTCAAGTTTCGGGCCTAAATTCTCACTTAGAAAAAATTATTCTTGGTGCATGGTGTGACGGACTAAGTAGGGAAACTTAGCAATAGTCTTCTTGCAATGGATATGGGGCCTTTATTAACTCCATTCTATCCATTCTGGTGCTGTCCAATGGTCTAGTGGGAACCCATAATTTCTTTTTGACCCGTTCGGGAGGAAGTCGAACGGGTATATCGGTCCAACATCTATATTGTTGTGCCATGGAAAAGTGCCAGATGTCACTATTCTGATATCTCGATGAAGCTCAATTCTTGTGATTTTTCCTTCTGCGAAGTTTCCTCTAGAGTCTTCTGTAACTTTCCGATTCTATCCCTCTTCTTACTTAGCTTCCTAGCCTTTTTCCTAGTGAGCTTAGTCTCGGTCATCCTTTTTCCATTCTGAGTCTTATCTTCTCTCGACATAGTCATTTTGCACTACTTAGGTTCTTTCTTCAGATCCAAGGGTAATACTCCTTCATCATATGGATTAGGTATTTTGGTCTTTGTGGTTCCTCTAACGCTCTTATAGCTTCGACATCTAGGTCCCTAGTGTTTAACAACCAAGATCTGTTCTCTTGTTCCTCCATCAAGTAGGCGATCCTTTTAGTCATAAATTTCATGAGTTCTTGCTTCTTATTTTCTAGGGCTTCCTTTTCTTCTTTCCTTTCGATCTCATCTTTTTAAATCCAGATATTTCCTAACAAATATAGAAATGGGGCACGGTCCTCAATAAATCAAATGAATTCAAACTCTTCCTTTGTCGAAGTTCCATGGGTACTCATAGCTATCTAGGTAATTCTGCCACATAGGGTTACCATTTTTCCTTTAAATAATCTGATGGTTCCTAGTGAAGGGACCAGAGCAGGCCTTCCTAGGGTTTCCCAAGTGCTTTCTGTCATAATGTTCATCGGTGTTCCCTCATCCAGAGCACAGTCAATGTAGAAGTCTCCTATTCTTACTTCGATTTTCTCCTTTTCTTTGAATATCTCTGACAAATTGACATCCTTATGATCATCTAGGGTTTCTTTTATCTTCAGTAACATGATCTCTAATTCTTTCTGGGGTTCTTCCATAATTTTAGTCTCTTGATCTCCTTCAGAGTTTGTGTGTTCCATATTCCATTTTTCAAGTCTAGCAATCATTCTAGGGCAATCCAATACTTCATGGTCCATAGATTTACAACAGAGGCACCTAGGGTTTCTCCTAGGGAATTCCTTAGCAAGATGTCCTGGTCTTTTGCAATTGTAAAAAATACTTAATCCTCTCTTTCTCATCCATGATCCCCAACTCTTCTTGTACTATGCACTAGGATCATGATGGCTAGCTTGCAAAAATTTCTTTCTAGGATCCTGCATCCATTGGTTAGTTCAAAACTTCTTTCTATGCATAGGTATAACATATATTTCACTATTCGTATCAGACCTATTCATATCAAACTTTATTTTATCTAAAAATGCTTTAGTTTTCAGGCTAGGACAAAATCTATTAAGCGTACCTAAATTCATGCCTCAGAAAGAAAAAAAAAAAAAATAAAAAAAAAAAATCCACTTTTCTTACCTATATAGAGAACAAAGATTTCAGATATAAAACTTGAACTATTCTTACCTTTACTAGAGGCTAGAGCTTACAGATCTTACCTCTCTTCTGTAGAAATTTCTACTTTTACCTTTCTTAGAGCATAAAGTGTTCATATCTCACTTCTTTTCTTCAGTATCAACCTCTTTCTTGCAGATCTGACCTCTTTCCTTTAGATCTGACCTTTCTTTCTTGGCACAAAGCTTCGTAGGTCAAGTAGAATACTGCACACTAGGGCAATAGATCTATGCACAGAGCTTATTTCACACAAATCTTTTTATTCTTTAGTTCCCAGCGATCACAGTTCCAGGTCTCGGCAACAGAATCATTTGTTGGCACAAGGGCAGACCCAGGGTTCAACGCTCAAGAGTGCACCAACAAAACCCTAACTACCAACCCTTTTGGCAACACCTATGAAGAAGATGAAGTCTCACCCGAGGTAGAGGCAGGGGTGGTTGTAGGACTCAGATGTCTGCAACCTTAGCTAGGACATCGATCCGTGATTATATCTTTTATAGGGATCTTAGCATAGATCATTCATCAATATTTAACCCCTATGGTACTTTGCAGATAGCACAGAGCATCACAGTGAATACTTAGACTAAATATGATTCAGTACTTAGCCACAAAAATATAGATTAGATTCATCATATCAATCACTAAGCATCTTATATATCAGATCTAACATTCATTCATATATCATAAGCACAGAGCATAACTAGATCTATTTAATCACAACAAGCACTTAGCCAAGAAGGAGATAAACACATTGGGTCGAAGCACAGACCACAACACACACAATTACCATGGTTCACCCCCACCCTGGGGCTACATCCACAAAGTCTTCTTCTTTATATTATCTCGACAAAGCGGTTACAACACAGAGCTTCAGTGACCCTTACTTCACATAGGACAGTAGATCTACACAACCTGTTAGATCCTTCTTCCTTGCACTTCAACACAAAACTACAATAAATTGCACTTATCTTTTCAATATCCTTACGATCTTGCACAGAGCACTTTCAATATACATCCAATCACACAGATCTAGCTACTAGCACTAAGCCTTTAGCTATACATCACATAGATTTACTACTATCCTCTACTTACATTGCCTAAGTATCTATTTATAGATTACAAAATGGGCCTATGCATGGGTAAACCCACAGGCCAACATCCCTTTCCCTGTACATCAACCCAAAACCCTAAAAGGGACCCAAAAATAGGTCTTGCTTCCCTAATTTCCGCTTCGCATTGCGCTCCATCTTTGGCAAGCTGTCGCAGTCCCAAAAATGGTCAAATATGACCAAGTATTTTTCAAAACTTGGTCAAGGGCCAACAACTATTGCAGTACTTTGTTAGAGGTATCAAATATGCAACCAACACATACTCCCCCTAATAGGATGGACTCTCTTAGGTGTGAGACGGGATGACACCTAGTTTCTGACGAAGATATTCAAATGGTGTCTTGGCTAGGGGTTTAGTAACGATGTCTGCAATTTGTTCTATGGTTGGAATGTAATGAGCCTGAACAATCTGATTGGTGAACTTCTCTCTCAGAAAATGGTATTTTATGGGAATGTGCTTAGTTTTTTAGTGGAATACAGGATTTTTTGACACACTTATGGCACTAGTGTTATCACAATGAATTGGGATCGGTGCAGTAAATTTTACCTCCAAGTCTGCAAGTGTATGAATCATCCATAATACCTGAGTGCAACAAGTAGCAACAACAATGTATTCTTCCTCTGAAGTTGATAAAGAAATGGAACCTTGATTTTTACTCAACTACGCTACTAGAGAATCTCCTAAGAAGAACACACCTCCACTCGTGCTTTTCCTTTCATCCATGTAGTCAGCCCAATCAACATCTAAGTAGAGTGATAATTGAAAATTCTGATTCTTAGGATACCATAGGCCATAGTTCATTGTTTCTTTCAAATATATGAATATTCTTTTGACATCTGCAATCTACAGACTGTGATACAGTTATAAGGTGTTCCCGTTGCTCCTCTGTCAGGTCTATATCCAGTGCCAATGATGCCATTCCTATAATTTCATGAATGGGAGTTCTTTCGACGATGCTCAAGCCCAGACCAGTCCCATCATAGAGCCTTGTTGTTGAACTGTCTGCTTGAGAGAATGCCTTGAAGACCTCCTTCTGTTTTTCTTTACTGATGCCAATGCCAGTATCATGTATTGAGAAAAGCAAGACGACCCTATTATCTCCAATCTTATTATAATCTCCTACAGGAGGGATTTCTATTCTGTTTCCTTCCTTGGAACTTGAAGCATGAAAGACTGAGGGTAGTCTAGGAACATCAACATACTAGCTTTCTATACTTTTATATTTACCACCCATGGACCTACCATGAGATTCACCTATGAAATTACTTTCCTACAGAATAGATTCTCTACTTATGCCTGATGCGCGACCTTTCAAGGAGAAACTGCTGTGGTGTATTTCTCTTGTACTTTCTATTGTCACCAGCTTAGAACTACTAGGCACACTCTCTTGTGCAATTGAGCATTCTGAAATATCTTCATAGTGTTTAACAGACAAGAAAACAGACCCTTTTTGAGTGAATTTGATTGCATTTCCAACCAAGTTTACAATGCATTGCTGGAGCCTGCCTGGATCACCAACGAGGTCATCTGGGACATCCAAGGCAAATTCCCATTTCGTAAGTCTTGGAACAGAAGTAGATTTTTCCTCTGGCCTCTCATCTGTCCCGAGAGTTTGTAAAACCCCAAATATCACAATCCATTTTGAACATCGTGGGAGACAT
>JASDQU011313424.1:7143-22744 GCA_032191745.1 Picea mariana
CGTCTTTGAATATCTCGACGCCCAAAATCTGCCTTGGTGCTCCTAGATCTTTCATATCGAACGTCCTAGCCATCTGAGCCTTTAACCTGTTGATCTTAGTTATGCTTTTGATTTCTAAAAGAATATCGTCAATAGACAATACTAAAATAATGAATATGTCATTATTAAATTTCTTAAAGTATACACAATGATCATACTCACTCCTTGTATAATTCTGGCTTACCATGAAAGAGTCAAATTTCTTGTACCATTGTCTGGGCGACTGCCTCAAACCAAACGATGATTTCTTGAGCCCGCAAACAAATTTATTGTTGTGATTCTAAATGAACCCTTTAGGTTGTTCCATGTAAATTTCCTCATCCAAATATGCATGTAAGAAGGCATTTTTAACATCTAGCTGCTCCAACTCCAAATCAAGTAATGCAACTAATGCTAACACAGTTCGAATTGAAACAAAGTTAACAACTAGTGAAAAAATCTCATGAAAGTCAATACCTTCTTTCTGAGAATATCCTTTCACAAATAGCCTTTCTTTGTACCTTTCCACCTTATCATCAACACCCTTCTTCAACTTGTAGATGCACTTGCAACCTACATTTTTCCTGTCACTTGGAAGTTGTACCAGGTCCCATGTAGCATTCCTCTCTAATGTCTTCATTTCATCCTTATTGATTCTTTCCATTTATCACAGTTAGAACCTTTCACAACTTCCTGATAGCATGAAGGTTCATCATCATTAATACTCAAAGACACTGACGAAACAAAATCATCATACCTTCTTGGAGGATTTCCGACCTATGTAGATCTCCTTACGGAATTTTTTGTCTCATCCACATTCTGTTGATTGTTATCATCAACCATGTCTTCTTCTTCAGGAAACTCTTCATGAACATCTTCAGAAACTTGTTCATGTTCACATCCATCTCTATTTGGACTGGTTTCAAATTGAATCTGTTGATAGTTAGGTACTTCTTCCTGTTTCATTTGAACATCTACATCTGATTTGATGAGAGATTATTCAACAAATATTACATCTCTATTAATGGCGATCTTGTCAGCAGTAGGATCCCACAACCGGTACCCCTTAATACCATCACCATATCCAACAAAGATAAGCCTTTTTTATTTTGGATCTAGTTTAGAGCGTTGATGTTTCAGAATTAGAGCATAGGCTTCACAACCAAAAACTTTAAGATTAGAATAATTACAAGGGTGACCTTTCCATACCTCTTTAAGAATCTTGTAGTCTATTGTTGTTTATGGTGATTGATTCAACAGATAACAAGCTGTATTTACTACTTCTGCCCACAGTTCCTGCTGCAAGTTGGCGTTACTTAGCATACTCCTTGCTCTCTCTAGAAGAGTCTTGTTCATGCATTCTTCAACTCCGTTTTGTTGAGGAGTATAGGCAGTGGTTTTGTGCCTATCAATCCCAAACTCCTTGCAATAGTTCTCAAATTCCATTGAAGTAAATTCACCACCATTATCAGTTCTTAAACATTTAATAGACCTACCAGTTCTCTTTTCTACGAAAGCTCTAAAATGCTTGAAAACAGTAAATACATCAGCCTTTCTTTTTAACATATAGATCCAAACCTTCCTAGAGAAATCATCTATAAAAGTTACAAAATATGATGATCCTCCATATGAAACAGTATGGGATGGTCCCCAAACATCAGAATGGATATAGTCAAGGATTCCCTCACTAGTGTGTCTTCCGGTTTTAAATTTATGCCTATTATGTTTTCCATAGATACAATGCTTGCAAAAATCTAACTTTAAAGACTTTAGACTAGGAAGTAACTTGCAATCAGATAATACCTTCAATCCTTGTTCACTCATATGGCCCAACCATTGATGCTACAGTCGAACATAATCACTATCATTCTCGGATACTGTTGTCGCATGATCTGACTTAGTTCTTCCTTCTAACAGAAACAGGTTACCAACCTTCTTCTCTTTCATAACTAGTAGGATTCATTTGTAGACTTTCATAACTCCACCTTGAACAATACTCTTATATCCTCGAGTGCCTAAGACTCCCAAAGAAATTAGGTTCTTCCTAAGCTTAGGTACATGTCTCACATCAGTTAGTATTTTAAAAGTTCCATCAAACATCTTAATTCAAATGCTACCAATTCCCACAACTTTACATGAGATATCATTTCCCATGTAAACTATTCCACAATCTATAGACTGGTAAGTAACAAACTAGTGTCTATGGCACATGTGATTTGAAGCACCAGAATGTAATAACCACTATTGATCATGAGGTGAACCAATGCTAATTAATAAAACTTCATTAGTCATACCTGAACCTGTTGCTGAACCTGTTTCAGTTGTGTTTGCTTCCTTCATTTCTTTTGGAGGATCATCTTCGGAGGCTTGTTGTCACTTCCAACAGTCCTTCTTCAGGTGTCCCAATTTGCCACAAAACCAACACTTAAGATTGCTCTTTTTTCCCTTCGACTTTGACTGAGATAAATTCCTCTAACCCTGTCCTCTTTCTTTAGGTATGCCTCTGACCATCATCGCCTCAGATGTAGAGGTTTATGAATTGGTTTTCTTCCTTGTTTCCTCATACAACAGTGCTCTAATAATAACATCAAACTCAATACTTTATGTTGTGCTGAAACTAATAGAGGTAACAAAGTGATCCCATGACGCGGGCAAAGAACACAATAATGTAATTGCCTTGTCTTCAGAATTGAATTTCACACCCATGCTAGTCAACTGGACTAAAAGAGTATTAAAAGTATTTAAATGATCATCTATCTTTCTACCTTCCTTTATGCGCAGACTGTACAATTTTATTTTTAGGAAGATCACGTTTGTCAAGGATTTTGTCATATATAAGCTTTCTAGCTTCGTCCACAAACCGGTTGCTGTCTTCTCCGCAATAATGTTGAACATAACATCATCATCCAAACACAAGCGTATGGCATTCAATGCTCTCGCATCAATCTCTTTCGAGTCTTCATCTGTTATGGTCATGGGTTTCTTTGCTTTTCCCAAAAAGTGCCTTCACCATGCCTTGTTTCACGAGTAGATCATGCATCTTAACCTTCCAGATCTCAAAATTGTTCTTGCCATTGAACTTATCGATTTCAAATTTAGCACTCTGAGTTTTCGCCATTAGCAGAAAGAATTTTTTTTTTTCCAAAAAATACCACTGCTTATAAAACCAAGCCTTTATATGGAGGAATGATCTTACTCAATGTTCAACAATAATTTTAAAAGGTTTAATCCAAAAAAAAATTTAATAATATATAAAAGAGGCCACCTCAAATATATTTTATAAAGTATCCACCCATGAGATAAAACTGTTCTTTACAAATACATTTACCTCACCTTCTATTAAAAAAACATCCTCCACTCTTATGGGATTCCTTTAAAAAGAATATTTCGTGCTTAATTAAAAAAGTCAACTGTCATATAAACCATAACTTCATACCTTGAAATTTTTCAAAAGAAAAAACACCATGCGAATGTTTATGGGGTCGTCGCATCTGTCGATACAACTAGAGTGTGGTAATATTAAAGGGTCGTCGCACTATACCACACATCTTCACCGCGACGATTTGAGTATTTTTAGAGTGGGATAAGTCTGGCTAATAAGACGTCGCACCCTTCGAGAGGAGGGACTTGTGACGATGTGGAAATCGACGCACCTCACACATATGAGACTATTGTTGCTGCTCCTCCAAAATTTGATGCCCTCGAAACCCTCTCCTCCAACCTGCTCGAATACCACTTGTTATATTTGTAAATGTGGAAACACAAATATCATACTCCAAGCATAGTTGCGCAAAATTAAAAGACACCAAGATTTACGTGGTTCACCCAAACATTGGGCCATGTCCACCATGCAAAGGTATCAGTTGTCTTATTATTAAGATCATGGAGATTACAACAGTTTCACTCATCTACATTCTCACACATAACCTCTACGAGCATACACTGGTTTATATACATTTACACATGAAACTGATTATTAAACACAATATCATCCATATTCTAACTTGGTCTTATTGGTTACAACCAACGCTGGATTATAGGATCTAAAATCCTAATCCTCAGAATTTGTTGTCACTGTTTAACAACTCATACAGAAAGGAAAGAAAATATACGCAGGATGACAGATGAAGAGACTGTAGGATCAAAGTGGAATCTGGAGTGGGATCAATATCACTCATACGACCCCTAACCTATGTCTCCTATTCCTGGACTGAACCGGGAAAAACTAGCATCTTTTATTGTAATTTATTGGCCAACGATTTTAATGAGCGTTGTTTTACGTTTTTCTTTTTGTGACTTTTATTATAGAGACCTAAACTTAATCAAATCCAACAATTTCTCAATTTCTTTCTCATATGTTTTTAACCATTAGGCCTACTCAAGTTGTACTATGTGTTAATGCTTTTAAACCCCAAATGTGTTTGACGATGTTAATGTCATCCTTCCCATAAAAATAAGGAATTGAAATAAAATTATTGTTTTTAATGTAAAAATGGATTCATCACCCTAAAATATCCATTATAACTTGGTTGTGCAATATTAAAATTTGTTTGAACTTTAAATTTATAAAATTCAAATAAAGATAAAATACATGCACGTATAAACCATTCATCATGTTTGCAGTCCAAAAGGGGTTTACACTTTTAAGGATTTGATTTCTCTGAACACTTGATAAGTCCATAGTTAAAATGGTTTTATGTTGGTTTATAAATAGAAAGCAAGAGGGGATTTTACACCTATCTATGCTTGATCCTAAGAAGTTATGGAGGAGAATTCTAAATTGTATAGCTAAGGAAAATAATATGATTCCCTTGAAGGAGTGCAATTCCTACCTTAAAAGTCTTTACGAATTCCCTAATACCATGGACACCATTCTAGATGTTCCTATAGAAAATGCATTTTTTTCTATGGAATACATAAAGTTTGAGGTTAAACGACTGGAAAATGAGAAAGCTAAGGACATTGAAAGATACAAAGATGAAATTTTTAAAATCGAAGGGCCTATTCTCAACTATCATATACACAAGCTCTTCAATTTAACAGTCAAGTAGGGCTTCCCTAAACCCTAGACGCAAAGCCTCAATATCCCTATTTTTAAAAGTGGGGATAAAAATATTCCCTCTAATTATAGGACCATTATGATTAGCCTCATTTTAGCCAAGCTATACAAAATTATTTTGGAAAAGAAGATTATATGGCTAGAAAGCCATAGAAAAAGAGCTAAAGGCCACGAAAAATTTAGGAGATATCATTCAACTATGGACCACCTTGTTACACTTAGGATCATTGCAATAATAAAAATAATCGCCTGTGTTGTTTCATTGACTTTAGAAAATATTTTGACATAGTATTGAGGACAAACCTTTGGGATAGGTTGGAAGAGATAAAAGTGTCTTTCAAGTTGAGGGATGTTGCAATAAGGGTGTATGAGAATGTTATTGCCAAGTTTGGGAACACTTGTGGCTAGTCAAAAGAAATTAACTGCAATACTGGAGTAAAAAAAGGGTGTCCATTCTCCCCTACCATTTTTGGTATATACATTGTGTTGTAACATAAGTTAAAATTTGAAATAAAAATTCACAATTTCGTCTTTTATTTGAATAAATTTTAGAAATAGTTTAGTTTCGGATAATGCTAGAATTATTTTTAATTTTTTATGCTTTATTTGACTTTAAAGTTTCATGCATATGTCTTGTAAGTTTATTCATGATTCTACAATCCAATCATCCACCTTTATCCGAGTTTCAAATGAATGGATTAATCAATTTCAGAATTCCTTGTCGGAGGAAAATTGCATAGCACCTTCGAAATGGCCTCACCAATAGACGGTTGAGATTCATTCACAACTCCATCGAACACAGGATGATCAATGATTCCAATCAAATGTCAAAATCCTTTTTCAGAGTGTCTCTCACGAAGCCAAGTTTTCGTCACTCCGATGAACGTGAGCTTCTCAACGGTCCAAATTTGTTGGTGTATACGATCAATGGTCCAAAATAGGCCAAAAACTCCAATTGACAGAGAATATGATGATAGTGTGTCATCCAACAGGCCAATTAATAAGTTCCATGTGTACACCTTCAAAAACCCAAGTAAAAAGGTTGAAAACCCCAGAACCAAGTGACACATGTCCCACCTAGTTACCAGTTCATCTCTACTATGAGCATATGTCGAGCTTCCATGTGTACTAGTTGATGTTATCAATGACTATACCTTACTATCATGGTTTCCTTCTGATGAATGACTCAGATCTCATATTATTTTTGTCTTTATATCAATGACTTATATTAAATCTCAGAACTCCTTCGTTGGAGTCTTCATCTTCTCTGTGACTCTGAATTGACCATTACGATGAACGGTGTGGATTGTCTTCTGTTTACTCCAATTAATGGTGAGGATTGTTTCTAAATATTGTGTTCAAAACAAAAATAAAAATATAACTCCAAAAATATCATTCAGATGGGCAATCTAGATTTACTCTCAAACTTTTCATTACCCTAATGTGTTGGATTACTAAGAGGGAGGTGAATCAGTAATAGAGCAATATAATCCTTTTTAACCATATAATTCAAGTGTTATATCAGTGTAGCATTATCATCTAATAATTGCAAAGTAAATAAACAATGAACAAATGAGAAATCATACACATACATAGTACACCAGTGTTTTTATGTGGAAACCCAAAGTGGGAGAAAACCACATAATGTTTTTTCTTATATGTATTGAAGAATTATATTCATTGGAAGCACCAAATTCCTTTTATTTTTCAGCTGCAATTGGAAGGAGGCTCCAACCCCCTAGTTTCTCAGGCTACAAACTGAGGGAAGCTCCAACTCCACAATTCTCTGGCTACAACCAGAAGTAGGATACAACCCCCTAAGTTCTCCAACTACAACTGCAAGGTGGCTACAACCACCTTTCCTTGCCTCGTCCAACCACCCTGAAATATAAATGCCAAATGAAGACAGCCTATCACTGTCACTGAATCAACCACTTCCACTGTCAACCTGTCACTATCACTGAATCAACCATTGCCACGGTCAACCTGTACCAATAAACTGTACAAATCAACCTGTACCAATAACCTGAACCAACATGTACCATGCATCAACCATGCATCAACCTTGAATCATCAAGATGTACCAACATCATCAACTATACACTTTATGTATGTGCCAACTCATCAACTACTTGTCTCAACCATGTATCCAACATGTACCTCAACCATATACCAAAGACATACATCAATATAACCATCAAAAGTTATCTAACAATTCATCACTCTATCCATAAACAAAATACCATAAACCCTTACATCAAACCATGTGCCACAACCTCACTGTTATGTATCCTCAATCTAAACCAACAACTTTAGCAACGCATCACAACCAAAAGAACAATACCCATATGCCAAATACCAACAAAAAAATACCAACTGTAACCCTCAACAAATATGATATATGCAACAATATTGAACATCCAATACCATCTCAAGAGCTAAACTCTAGCTCACAAAACATACCTCAAACAAGATGTGCCATATCTCTCATAAATAGACCCCAACCATGTTGCTGCTGTGATTTTTCTGCCACACTTTTTCTGTCATGATTTTTCTGCCGCACTTTTTCTTTCGCGATTTTTCTATAGCACTTTTTTCGCCGCACGTTTTCTGTATTTTTTCTGCCACACTTTTTCTGGGTTTATTTTTCTGTCACACTTTTTCTGCAGTGCTTTTTTTGTCGCACTTTTTTTGCCGCACTTTTTCTGCCACAGTTTTCCTGCTACAATTTTTCTGTCGTGCTTTTTCTTCCGCAATTTTTCTGTCACACTTTTTCTGCCACACTTTTTCTGCTGTAGTTTTACTACCGCACTTTTCCTTCCACACTTTTCCTGCCGCACTTTTCCTACAACTGTTTTCCTTCCACACTTTTTCTTCTGCACTTTTCCTTGTGCACTTTTCCTACCACAATTTTCTCTATCAATAATACCTGCCCAAATAACCTTTCAAAAAAAGTATATTCAATGATATTCAATAGGTTCAAGTGTGATTAAATGAGAGAGCCTTGCCTCTTATTTATACTTTCATGTAGCATCCCACTTTCCTTATTTTAGGGAGTTCTCCATTAACTTTATTATTTAAATAATTTCTTTTGTAGACACTTTTACTACTTTGTCCTTTTGGGGCTTCTAGATGACTCATGAGGGTTCCCCAACTTCACATGGCCATAACTCTCTAACCGTGAGGAGTCATGTGACGTTCCACATACCGCCAGAAATGGAATGACATCTACTATCCATCTAGAATAGTCTTACCTGCACATATATCAAAACTCATACCATTATCCATGAAAAAAAAACTTGGGTCCATTACCCAAACCTTTGTGCTACCAGAATTTTCTACCATACTTTCTTGAAGGGTTGACATCAATGACAACCAACCCAATTAATCAACAATATCCCCCTTTGGCATTGATGGAAACACTCCGATGCAATATCGAAGTCATGTCATGAAATACTGAAGTCATATAGGTCATGCTCCCCCTGTGACCATCGCTCCCCCTAGAACCATGTCTCTATTCTTTGCATCTGATAAATATCTCCCCCTTTTTCATCAATGGAAAAGGTATCTTTGCATCCGAGGTTGCTCCCCCTAACTCAACTGTCCTTGGAGATACTCCCCCTGACTGAACTTTTCTTGAAACTGATCTCCTGACTTGAACTGTCCTCTTTATGGTGCTTCCTTGTGTAAATCTAATACATATAGGATAAGAATTAAAAAAAAATCATTTTGGAGTAGAAATTACTCTGAGTCTCTGGCAAATATACTCAAAGGCTTCTCGTGGAAGCAATTTTTTAAATATTTCTACCACTTGTTCTTTTATGCCCACATATTCAACTCTGATGTTCTTCTCTGCAAACTGTTCCCATAGAAAGTGATATTTTATTGGAATGTGCTTCATCTTGGAGTGCATCACTGGGTTCTTTTAGATACTAATGGCACTTGTATTATCATAATAGATTGGAATGGGTTCATCATACTCAACTTGTATATATGACAGAGTTTGTTTCATCCATAGAACCTGTGTACAACATGATGCTACTGAAATATACTCTGCATCTACTATAGATAAGGATATTGATGATTGTTTCTTACTTAACCATGATACTAAACACTCACCCAAGTAGAACGTTGTACCACTCGTGCTTCATCAGTCATCAATGTAACCTGCCCAATCTGCATCTTTGTAGGCAATAAGTGATAGATCCTTTCTTTTTGGATACCATAATCCAAACTCTTTTGTTCCTTTGAGATATTTGAAAATCCTCTTCACTGCTAATACATGTGATTCCTTTGGTGCTGCTTGAAATCATGCCACCTGTACAACTGCCGCATTACATCTGGTCTGGATGTTGTCCCATATAGTAAGATACCAATCATTGACTTGTATTTCCTCTGGTCTATAGACTTTGAATTATCATCTTTGCTCAACTTGCAACTGGTTTTCATAGGAGTGGTAACTGGTTTGTAATCTTCCATTCCGAACCTCTTTAACATTTCTATGATATAGTTAGTTTGAGAAATAAAAATTCCATGGTTTCTTTGACGTATCTGAAGACCCAGAAAGAAGGATAGTTCTCCAAGTAATGACATTTTGAATTCATTATGCATATCCTTTGAAAATTTATTGATGTAGAGGTTGTTGTCTGCACTTCCTTTTTTGAACCCTTCCTTATATAGATATTTATCTAGTCTAGAGTACCATGCTCTAGATCATGTTTTAGACCATACAAGGCCTTCTTCAATTTACACACATAATCTGCATTCTCTGACAACTGAAATTCTTATGGTTTTTCAATGTAGACTTCTTCTTCAAGTTCCTCGTTCAGAAAAGATGATTTCACGTCCATCTAATACACTTTAATATTTTTGGAGAATCCATAAGCTAGGAGCAATCAGATTGCTTCCATTCTGGCAATGGGAGAAAATGTCTCTTCAAAGTCGATTCCTTCAACCTGTGTGTATCCGTTACATACCAATCTAGATTTGATCCTTGTAACATGTCCATCTTCATTCAATTTATTTCTGAATACCCACTTTATGCCAATCACATTCTTATTCTTTGGTCTTGGAACCAATTCCCAAGTTTCATTCTTCTCTATTTGATCGAATTCTTCATCCATGGCCTTATTCCAAAATTCATCCTTGTTGGCCTCTTCAAAAAATTTTGGTTCAACCATGCATGAGAGTGCTAGGTGCGTTTGTTCTGGTGAATGGATTCTTCTTCTAGTCTCAACTCCTGCATCTTTGTTTCCAATAATCTGATCTGAAGGGTGATTCTTATGTACTCGTTTGCTAGGTGTCTTTGGAGGAACTTGTTGAAATTTCTCTTCTACTTCTGTTTGATCCTCTTCATCTTCCCCTTCTACTTCTTATTCATCTTTTGCTTCTTCTTCGTAAACTTGTTCCATTAATTCATTTTCTTCTTCCTTTACTTTGCATCCACCTGTTTCATCAACTGTTACATTAATGCTTTCCACAAATTTGTTCAACCTCAAACTGTAACAATTTTATGCTTTCCTTGTACTTGATTAACCAACAAGTACTCCTTTGTCCACACAAGAGTCAAACTTTCCCATTCTTTCATATTCCCTTTTGACATAGCNTTGAAGTGCTCCACATTTGTTGGCCTTCCTTTCCATAGCTCGTAGGGATTTTTGTCAGTGTTGTTTCTGAGCATTACTCTATTTTGAATGTGAATCATTGTATGCATTGCATGTGTCCAAAAAATATCTCTCAATTGGGAATCCATTATCATTGTTCGAGCCATTTCCTGTGTAATTATCATCAATTATGATAATGTTCCTTTGTCTCTGAACCACTCTTTGAACCAATCTATGAATCCATTCTCTCGTCCATACTGTCCAAGACTCTACTTGCATGACTGTCCATAATGCTGACCCATTTATCACTATACTATCATGAAGTCTTGATTAATCCATCAAATTGTATTTCTTCTAACTGACTTCTCTGGATGTGTCTTATCAAACTTTGCAAGATGCTCGAAGGATGGTTCTTTGGTATGTCACATCTATCGCATAGACTCCCCCTATCTAATATTCATATTACCTGGGAGTCTCTAATCCATATGGCTCAGAACAATTCTTGCTCTGATGTGTATTCATCATCATCTTCATTGGTAGATTCATCACCTCTCTGAGCTCTGACTTCTTTCTTTCTTTCTATGGATTCATCTTTCACTACAATGCATGAAAGTACAATCTCTTGGACCTGTCCCTTATTTACCTATACTTCTTTTCTTTTAGTTATTTTCCAAACCTTTATGTATATGACATCTTTCTTTTTCTTTATAGAATTTTCTTCATATCCTTTTATTATCAATCTTGCAATCTCTGGGACCTGGTCTTTGTTCACCTGTTCTTCATGTTTCTTATCCACACTTTCTTACATCTGATATCAGCGTTCTCTTTCATGGAAGTATCGATCATGCTTATACAATCACTAGCTATGTGTCCCTAGATATGACATTTGTAACATTCAATGTTACATGGGGCCACATATACATTTATTTCTTGAACATTTATTCTATAATCCCTACAATCTGCAACCTTATGTCCAAATTTAGTACAATAAAAACAATGTCCATAAAATAAATTTGCATACCTGACAGCGAATGATCTTCTTTGTGGCGTAGTCCTTCTGAATTTTTTCCTTGACTGATCATGATCATGATTGAAGCTTCTTTGTGGCTTGAACATGGATGGTCTTCTTGAAGATGTATCTTCAATATTTTTCTTAGATTCTGGTTGACCATGATTCCTTCCTTTGAGTACTTCTGCATAACTCTTCCTATTTTCTTCATTCTTATTTTCTAGCAACCTAGAGTGATTCTCTTCATTCTCTATAACTGATGTGGATGTTTATGTCTCTTCAATGTTCTTTTTGATCTTGACAATTTCACTTCTCGATGTGACAACTTCTTCTTCAACCTTCTCAAGCTCTTCTTCTTTCTTCATTATCTGAGACTTCATGACTTCTTCGGTTATTTTCTCTTCTTCAAGTCCTTTCTCTTCTTGACCAAACTCTGCCTCAAGCTCATTTAGATCGTTAGTTATTTCCTTAAGATGATTTGTCAATATCATCTCTCTCATTTCTGCTTCTTCCTTCTATGCTTCTATGTTCACTTCCAAATATTTCTTTTGATAATAAAAAATTTCTTCGATCTTTTTGGCTTCTTCTAGCTGAGTTCGTATGATCTTGATGAACTATCAGGCTTCTTCAAAAATCTAAACACTTTCCTTTTGTTTCATCAATTCTTTCTTGAGCGACTTGTTTTCTTCTCTTAGTTCATCTAAAGAACTAATCAATTCTCTGGTAATTATGTACTCTTCATCTTCTAAATCTGTTTGACATGGTGAACATAATTATTCTTGATCTATATCTGCATCTTCTTTGGCATTTTTTGAATCTACGGTGGGTGAAGAATATATGTCATGTAACTTATCCCAAAGTTCTTTGGTTGATGAACATTTACCAACCGTTTCTCTTACCGAATTAGGTAATCCTTCCAAGATGAAATCCATTTATATTTTTTTATTCTTCTTCAATTCCTTCTTGGCTACAATATTTTTCCTTTTTGAACTATCATATCTTGTAACAACTGATATCCAAATATAATGTACCTATGCCTGTAAAAATACTTTCGTCCTTCTTCTCCACATCTCATACTTAAAACTATTCTAACCATTAAACATTGGTACTCCATTCTCAGAATAATCCATGATCTCCTTCCAGTGATTAAACCGTTTCCTGAAGGAACCGACTCTGATACCAATTGTTGGATTACTAAGAGGGGGTTTGAATCAGTAATAGAGAAATATAATCCTTTTTAACCATATAATGAAAGTGTTATATCAGTGTATCATTATCATCCAATAATTGCAGAGTAAATAAATAATGAACAAATGAGAAATCATACACATACACAGTACACCAGTGTTTTTACGTGGAAACCCAAACTGGTAGAAAACCACATAATTCTTTTTCTTATATGTCTCGAAGAATTAAATTTATTGGAAGCACCAACTTCCTTTTTTTTCCAGCTTCAACTGGAAGGAGGCTCCAACCCCCTAGTTTCTTAGGCTACAATCTAAGAGAATATCCAACTCCCCAATTCTATGGCTACAACTAGAAGGAGGATACAACCCCCTAAGTTCTTCGTCTACAACTAGAAGGTGTCTACAACCACCTTTCATTGCCCCGTCCAACCGCCCTGAAATATAAATGCCAAATGTAGACAACTTGTTAATGTCACTAAATCAACCACTTCCACTATCAGCCTATCACTGTCAACCTGTACCAATAACCTGTAACAATCTGTACCAATCAACCTGCACCAAACAACCTGTAGCAATAACCTGAACCCACATGTACCATGCATCAACCATGAATCAACCTTGACTCATCAAGATGTACCAACATCATCAACTATACACCTCATGTATGCACCAACTCATCAACTATACAACTCATGTATGTGCCAACAAATCAACTATACACCGCATGTATGTGCCAACTCATCAACTATACACCTCATGTATGTGCCAACTCATCACACTAGCAAATTTGGGTCATTTTGTGATGGCTATTCCGACGCTCTTGCAACATTATGTTGTGGATATTGCGATGAATCTTGGGTCTCCCAAACGTCACTTCATGTAACGTGGCACATGCGATGAAACTGACACAACGTTGTAAGAGTGATGACACTGGGGAGTTGTCCACTACATAAGTCTTTTTTCTTTTATCAAGGACTATGTAACAAATCTCAATTCTAAGAATATTCAAATAGGACCTAAGAACATTATGTTCTTTCCTTAACCATGGGTGACATAACACTATTATTCAATAGTCAAATTGTTACATTTCATTGTCATGCATCATGTGTATTGAGGTCTTGAGCCACCACAAAGAAAACATACAAAGAATATTTGTCTTATGACCAAGATATGGTACTATCCATTTTGAGTTTTGGCATATATATTGTTCATATAAACTACACTACATTGCACCATATTATAATCCCTACACTCCTTGCAAACCATATAATACCATTCAAAGACACATTCTTGTGACGAATTAGCTATACTATCGACGAACGTTTTTCGTCGATAGTATAGCTAATTCGTCGCAAGATTATTTACATTTTCCTCTCTTGGAATGATATCAAATGATGCTTGCATTCATTTCATATTTTTTTTATCAACTTGAAATTAAAATTTGATACTTTGCAATCTAGCTAGACCTTGAGTCAAATACAAATATGAAATTTCAAATCATTAACATATCTAGAAGAACATATGAAAAATAGGCTTTATGGTTTACATGATGATATGATGATGGAAGAAATTAGTGGGTGTGTGAGTGAAATTTGAGTCCATAAACCCTCCCATATCGTCAAGGCATGCAAATAGTCTATCCATGTCAAATTTGAATGCATACAGAAACAGTTTGAAAAAACTTCAACGTTGGCCCCATTCACATGTCTCTGTTGCCCGCCTCTAGTATTTTTATGGTGTTGATTATGAAATCAATGAAAAAGAGGGATTTTTCATCACAACTATGACACAGATACATTGTATATACATTAATGTAGAAACTGAAAGAAAAATGAAGAAAGACTGATGAAAACTTAAAACTTGCGTCAACCAAATTGTGTACTTTCAAAGAAAATTAGGGTCTATGGTTTACATGATGAATTGATGATGGAAGAAAGTGGGTGTGTGAGTCAAATTTGAGTCCAGAAACCCTCCCATATCATTAAGGCATGCAAATAGTCTATCCATCACAAATTTCAGTGCATACATAAACTGTTTAAAAAAATTTCAACGTTGGCCCCATTCACAGGTCACTGTTGCTGGTGTCTAGTCCTAGTTCAATTTATGTTCCTTGTTCCTTGTAAAATTAGTTTGACATTACACACGTCCCCGCATCTAGTACTACAAGGGAGTATTTTTATGTCGTTGATTAAGAAATCAACAAAAAAGAGGGATTTTTCATCACAACTATGACACAGATACATTGTATATACATTAATGTAGAATCTGAAAGAAAAATGAAGAAAGAGTGATGCAAAATTAAAACTTGCATCACCCAAATTGTGTACTTTGAAAGAAAATTTGGGTTTCAAAAAAAAATCTATATAAATGACAAACACGTTCATCGAAACTTCATTGATGCAATATTATGACAACAATATTGATGAAATCTTATACGATCATGACGGTATAAAAATGAAAGAGATTATCTTGGTTTCAAGAATAATTTATCCTCTACTGAACAAGGCCAACCACGTGAAGGTGCAAGCTCATATGGCCTCTCCCCTCCCCCTCACATCACTCTCAATTGATCCCCAAAACCCAATCTATAAAATAGAAAATAATCGAAAGCAACATCTTATTAATATTCATGCATAAAAACTACAAAAACAAAAATTAATGAAGGTACATGAAATTATGTGTTTCTAAATGATATTTTTAGTATACCATGTACTTTAGTATATTG
>JASDQU011313428.1:5884-16598 GCA_032191745.1 Picea mariana
CGATCGGGTTGTATCTTCTACTTTCGATTAATATGATACAACGGCATGTCCTTTTCCCATAAATTCATTCTCACTTTATTGTGTAATTCCTTGATCATACACATAAGTTGACAGTTGAATATATTTTGTCATCTTCACTTTGGTTGGTTTGTGTTGATTGGTCTTGACCTCACGAGAGCATCGGAGTGAAGCAGGAGCAACATAGACCCTAGGAAGTGATACAAAGGTATGTTACTTGTTCCTCCCTCCTAGCTAATTCAATGGTCAAAACTTAGGGAAAGAGTAATGTCCTGTCCTGTTTTGTTCTAGATCCAGGTGGATCTAGGGAGATCAGTTAGTGTCCGCACCTACCGATTAGTTTGATAACAAGGGGATGATCATGGCTATCAAAATTCCCTTCTTTCTTCTTTGACCCGAGATGGTATCTATTAGGAGTGTTGTTGGCCTTTTCCCCTTTACTCCACTCATTGATTTGAATGTTCATAAGGGATTCTTCATATGCAGATTGAGTCAAATGGGGAAAAGGGGAAGTGTCTTCAATACAGTGAATTTCAAGGTTGAGCTCATCCTTCTCCTCTCCTTCCTCGTGAGCAACTAGGTTATTTTGGAGAGGGGTTTGAATCCTCTGATCATCTCTGTCTTTTCTCCTTTGTTAACTTGGCAAAGCTTGTGGCACATAGTTACTAGGCCTCTTGAAGCCTCTGTTATCAATATTTTAGGGACTTCTGTACATGGTCCCTTCTAACTCCCATCTTTCCATTCTAGCCGAAAGCGATTTTAGCACTTTAGTTACCTCGTCCATCTGAAGGGGAAGGGGAGAGGAATTGGATGGGGAGGCTTCAGGTCTCTTCCTGGATATGTCTGTATCAGCCTTATTCCTGAGTCAGTCAACAACCAATATGTTAGATTCTACTTCCATGGCTGCATTCTGGATGTGAGCCAGAGTAGTTGCTCTCCTTTCCCTCAACAGGAGGCAGAAATCAGGATCAAAAGCGCTAGCATAAGTGATTTTAGCAGAGGCTTCTGAGGGCTTTATCTCAGCGGGGATCTTATTGTACATTTTATTGAATCTCTAGGAGAAGTCAGAGATAGACTCTCCTTCCTTTATCTTCAAAGACCCAAACTCTGTCATGTAATACATGAAGTCTTTTTTGTCTCCCCACTGTCTCAAAAAAGTATTATTCAAAGCCTCAATCCCATCGATAGATCTGGGTGGTAGGGACCTAAACCACTTTCTAGCCTCACCTTCAAGGATATGGACGAAAATCCTCATCCATATGTCTGCATGCATGATAACATGATCATTTGTAAATCTGTAAAAGTCTTCAAGGTGTTCTTCTGCAGTTATGTCCCCTTCGCTTGTAAACTTGGGCAGCTGCTTAAGGTAGCCATCTATTGGAAGGGCATTGAGAGGCTAAGGTAACAAAAGGGGAGCATACCTAGCAGCTATTATAGCCTCCATTCTGGTCATGGGGGGATTTTTTCTTGCCATAGGAATATTAGGTGGAGGAGAACTCAGAGGAGAAGGAGCTCAAACATGAGATACTGAAAATGAGCTTCCAGGTGGAAGGGGGAACAATGGGGGATTCAGAGAGAAGGCTAAGGTGTTTGAGTCAACAGATGCTTCTCTCTGTGTAGTATCAACAACAATAATAAGAGGAGGGGTGGTAAATCTAGGAGTGGGGAAATATTCTATGGTTCTGGATCTATGCCAAGGTACAACTGAAGGGGAGAGGGGAGTGACAAGGATTTCTCCCTCCAATCCCAGACCAGGAGGGGAAAACTCAGCAGGAACACTTCCAAAATTCAGGAAACGGGAAACTTCAGAAAAAGGTCTGCTAGGAAGCTGAGAAGAAGAAAAAGGAGTTTCTATAGAAGGAGATGGCAAATTACCTGGTTCAACAGTGGAAGTTTCATCCTTCATAGGCCTTTCCTTTTCTGATAACCATCTCTGGATCAACTTCAGGTGTAGCTAGAGGCAGCTGTGGATGGGACCACGTGTGTCTACCTCTAGAAGCCACAACTAAAACAATAGGTTCACCACAGTAGAGTCATCACAATGGAGTCGCCAGGTGCACAGTAGCAATCTCGTAGGGCTCTGATGCCTGATGCACCTTCAGAATTAGAGCCTCGATGTTGTTCGATCCGAGGGAAAATTTTCAACTTCATCCCTAGCAACGGTGCCAGAAATGTTGGTGTCAGAAGTCATTCCTGGATTGCAGCAGAAGTAAGCCTGATGCCCATCAGTTTTTGTCACTATTTGTTGATAAAGGGTGATGAATGGAAGTACACTCAGAACAATATCATTCTAGCTTAGAAACTAGGCCAGGCATGCACAAGCAGATGAGGTCTTGGTTCAACTTCAGATAGTAAATTGTAATAAGGGTGAGTAGGAGGAAGACTTTTGTGAGGAAATGTGAAGTCTTGCTGTAGGCATCGAGCTTCTAACATCTTGTAGAATAAAACTTTGAACACAAGAACCTCTTATATTCAAAAGCAGAAACACTAAAAGAACATAACAACGTTATAATAAATCCTTTATCATAACACAATCACGATGATTCATGTGAATCAATCAATCATGAACCCTTTTAGTATGAGATCGAAACCAGATGAAAAAGAGAGCTGCCTTACATTGAACAAGAAAATTTCATATGTAGATACATAGCCAGGAAAACTAGTGCTTCATTAAAACATTACAGTCGGGAGCTCTGCTCTACCATTCATGCCCACAAAAATACAAAAACTGAGTATATATACTTAGAGCAATTCGCCACCTTGGCAACAAGAGGGTAGTTGAGACATTAAAGTCCAAATTAGTGTGTGCAGGCTCCTCTGGTTAGACGAGGACATAATATTGGCATGGATTCTTTAGGAAAACCTGCACACAGGGCGATCTTGGGCAGAATTCCTGCCAAAACCTCCATGTCTTACATTTAAGGAGTGAGGTGAGGTTTAAACCACCTCCTCCTACCTTTATTTACCTCTAGCAGGGATCAGGATCGATGCTGAGTTGAATTGGCACCTGGAGAACGCAACGACGCCTCCTACAGCTAAACCCTGCGCTTTGGCCCTTTGCACAGCTCTTTCTGTCCCCCCAAGTGACCACAGGTCGTGACCCTATGCCTATCTTCAAAGGCGCTTTTCTCATTTTGCATTTTGGCGATTCCAGATGCAATGGAGGAGTGACCCCTTGTCTTTCAAAGTCTCAATAGCCGAAATGCCGAAACGACTAATCCGCAATCAATGGCCCGATTTGATTTAATATGAACGGTCATGATGAACCTTAATGTATTTTGGGGATTCTCCCACCGGGAGTTCTCGTTCCTTTTCTCTCGACCCTTGTGTTTCAAAGTCCCGGTAGCCGAAATGACGACCAGACTTAATTAGGTGCCATGTGTCCCGACTGGATCGAACGACCACGATCATTTCATGACTTTGGCCCTAAGGGATGAGCCCATGCACTAAACCTCATGCAACTCTATGGCTTTGGCTTACCCAATGACCCTTGATCTGCTCCATAGATGGATCTTCGCCGCTAAAAAGCAAAAATGCCCGCCTGCTTGATTTTTTACCCGAAAATAGAGGTTTTATGCATGCTGCACTTGGGCGCTCATCACTGCGACCTTGGATAACTTCATTTGATGGGTCTTAAGCCCCATTTCATCTATTTCTCACCAAGGACCTGAATCCAGAGAGAAGCTTCCCTCCTACAAGAATATGTGCTAACACATGGTACACAACCTACTGGTATGCAACCTACTGGCACACAATTGATTGGTACACATCCTACTAGTACACAAACTACTAGTACACCACCTACTGGTATGTCAAAGGAAGATTCGGACAAGTTGGACAGAAGATCAAGGAGTACTATTCGACTCTACCTGGCAGCTTCGGTGTTGTTGAATGTCTTGGGAGAATCTACAGCCAAGGAAATATGGGATAAGTTAGGGAATTTGTATCAATCACAGTCCCTGGTAAACAAGTTGTTTCTTCAAAAGAAGTTGTATCATCTTAGGATGGAAGATGGATATTCTGTGACAGGACATCTAAATTCCTTTAATACTCTGGTAAGTCAACTTGTCTTTGTTAATATTACGATTGCAGAATAAGATAAGTGTCTTACTTTGTTATGTTCTTTTCCAGACTCTTGGGATAATCTGGTTGTAGCAATTGGTAGTACCACTCAATCTACATTGAAGTATGAGAATGTAGTTTCATCCTTGTTATCGAAAGAGATGAGGTAGAAAAGCATGGATGGTCATAGCACGAATGATTTATTTGTAAGAGGTCATACCCAAGACAAGAATCCTGGTAAGTCTTTGGGGGGGAGATCTAAATCTACAGGTAGATCTAAGTCTCTAGGAAAATCTTTGAGGAAATGTTGGAAGTGTGGTAAAACAGGGCATTATAAGAAAGATTCCAAGTATAAGAAGGTTGAGAAACCAAAGGGGCTTGATAGTACCTCTTCCATAGAGGTAAAAACCTCCACTGAAGAAGGAGGTGATGTTTACCTGGCATCTACAGGTACACATGCAGATCATGATGTATGGTTGATCGACTTAGGTGTGTCATACCACATGAATCCTCACAGGGAGTGGTTCTCTAAATATGAAAAATACGATGGTGGTGATGTATTCCTTGGAGATGAATCGACATCTAAAATCATTGGACGCGGAAGGGTTAAGTTGCTGCTAAAAGATGGAAGAATTAGAACTCTCCCTGGGGTTCTACACATTCCAAAACTAGCCAGGAGCTTAATGTAAGCAAGTTGGATGATGCAAGAGTGAATACTATATTTGGAAAGGGCACTTGCAAAATGGTACGAGGAGTAATGGTGTTGATGAGGGGATTTTAGTGTGGGGCTCTGTACAAGTTGTTGGAAAGAACTTATACTAATGGGTGGAACAATTTTGTTGTCCCTGAGTAGATAAATGAAGGAGACAAGACCAATATTGTCCCAGAAAAGAAGACCATGTTGTGGCATCAAAGACTGCAGCATATTAGAAAAAAGGGCCTTCGAACACTACACGGTAAAGGTATGGTTGAAGGTATGGATAATTGCACTATGGATTTTGATTTATGTGAACATTGCATATATGGTAAACATAATCGAGTAAGATTTCCATCTATTGCTACAAGAGCAAAGGGGATCTTAGAGTTGATACACAATGGTGTGTTTGGACCTGTTCCTATTCCGTCATTAGGTAAATCTGTGTATTATGTTTCATTCATAGATGATTTCTCAAGGAACACATGGATTTATTTTCTTAGAAAGAAATCTGAGGTATTTGATAAATTTAAAGAGTTTAAGGCTCTGGTAGAAAATCAGACAGAGAAGAAAATAAAGGTATCGAGAATAGATAATGGTGGAGAATTCTGCAGAAATGAATTCGAAGAATTTTGTAAGTGTGGTATAGTAAGGTAAAAGACTACTCCATACACACCTCAACAGAATGGAGTTCTAGAAAGGATGACCAAGACACTGATGGAAAAAGAAAGGAGCATGCTCAGTAGTGCCGAGTTAGGACAAGAATTCTGGGAAGAGGCAGTGGGTATAGCATGTTACCTGGTCAATCGATCACCTTCATCAATGTTGGATGATAAAACTCCACACGAGGTATGGACTGGAAAGAAACCCTCTCTTCGACATCTGAGAGTGTTTGGTTGTGAACCTTATGTACATGTTCCAAAGGAAAATAGTAGTAAGCTGGATAAAAAGATTGAAAAGTGTATCTTTATTGGTTATAAAGATGGTGTGAAAGGTTATAAGCTTTGGAACCCAGAAACCAAGAAGACTGTTTACAGTCGAGATGTTGTTTTCAAAGAGGTAAAACATGTCTCCAAACAAGAATTCCTACCAAGTCCAGAAGAACCTGAGAAAATAGAGTTGGATTTGGATGATGCAAAATCTGAATCATATGAAGAAGATGAAGCAGAAGAAGAAGAAGAACCTCATACCCCAGTATTGAGGAGATCAATGAGAGAAAGAAGGCAACCAGAAAGGTATAGTCCACCTGATTTCCGTTCCAATTTTGCTTTATCTATTACTGATGATGATCCTAGAACTATCATGGAAGCAGTGAATTCAGAGGATAGTAAACTCTGGAAGAATACCATGGTTGAAGAAAAGGATGCGTTGGATAAAAAATGAGGCATGGGATATAGTTGAGTTACCAGCTGGAAGAAAATATGTTGGTAGAAAATGGTTGTTTAAGAAGAAGTTTAATGCAGAAGGAAAAGTGGAGAAATACAAAGCTCGGTTAGTAGCAAAAGGTTATTCTCAGGTAGAGGGAATTGACTTTGGTGAGATTTTTTCTCCTATTGCTAAGTTAACTTCTATTAGATTTATTTTATCTATTGTTGTTGCTTTTGATCTTGAAGTGGAACAAATGGATGTGAAGACAACATTCCTACATAGGGACCTGGAAGAAGAAATCTACATGAAGCAGCCAAAAGGCTTTGTAGTGAAGGGAAAGAAAGAGTTGCTATGTAAGATAAAGAGGTCGCTATATGGTCTGAAGCAATCACCTAGGATGTGGTACCAAAAGTTTGACACATACATCCTTGGATTGGGATTTGTGAAAAGCAGGGACGATCACTGTGTACATTCCAAGCAGGTTGGTAATCACTGCATTTATGTAGTGTTGTATGTTAATGACATGTTTTTGGTAGGAAATAACATGGATGTTATCAAGGAGGTGAAATTGCAACTATCCTCCAAATTTGACATGAAGGATCTCGATGTTGCTAACTTAATTATGGGAATGGAAATTAAAAGAGATCGTGCAAATATGAAACTCTGGTTGAATTAGAGAAAATATGTTGAGACGATATTGCAGAGGTTTAATATGCATGGAAGTAAACCGATCAAGGTTCCTATTCCTATAGGTGTAAAGTTATTTGTAGATCAGTGTCCCAAGACACATGAAGAAAAAGAGGACATGTCCCATGTTTCGTATGCCAGTGTAGTTGGTAGTTTGATGTATGCAATGGTCTGTACTAGACCAGACATTGCACATGCAGTGGGAGTTTTGAGCAGGTATATGTCAAAACCAGGGAAGGAGCATTGGACAACAGTAAAGAGGGTCTTCAGGTATTTGCGTGGCACTACCAATTATGGATTGTGCTACCAAGGAAGACCAGGATTGGACAGAGTGGTGGACATAGATGGCTTTGTTGATGCAGACTGGGTTGGAAATATGAATCACATAATATCTACAAGTGGGTATGTGTTTAATCTATTTGGAGGAGCAATCAGTTGGATGAGAAAAATACAGGTTATAGTGGCACTCTCAACTTCATAAGTTGAATACATGGCCGCCACTCATGCAAGCAAGGAAGCAATATGGTTACAGAGATTGTGTTAAGGTATTGGGTTGGTACAACTAGCAGTGAGATTAGATTGTGACATTCAGAGTGCAATATTCCTGGCAAAGAGCCTAGCTTATCATTTGAAGACAAAGCATATTGATGTTCAGTATCACTTTGTGAGAGACATGGTTGAGGAAAAGAAGGTGTTGCTGGAAAAGGTTGACACTTTGAAGAATGTTGCAGATTCATTGACAAAGTCTATGAGCACATAAAAGTTCTCTTGGAGAGTAAAAATGGGCATTGTTGCCCTGGATTGTTGACTATATAATCCCGTGGGCCCCTAGATGCAAAGAAAACAACAAGTGGGATCATGTTGGGTATATGTTATATACTTTGCATGTGTGTGTGTGGGTGCGTTAGATTTGACAACTGCATCTGATGATCCCTGTATTAGTGCTCTATGTGTCATGTGTGGGCGCGTCTTGGGTCTGTGATAAACCTGGGTTTAGTGGGATCCTTTGCAGTGGAGATTTGAGTATAGAAAGAGGAATGGCGAGCTCATCTAGAATCAAGATAGAGAAGCTCAACGGTAAAAACTTTGAGCTATGGAAGCTCAATATGGAGGACCTTCTTGTAGACAAAGAACAATGGATCGCTATGGATTATGGTACACAACCCACTAGTACGCAACCTACTGGCACACAGTTGACTGGTACACAACCTACTAGTACACAAACTACTAGTACACCACCTACTGGTATGTCAAAGGAAGATTGGGAGAAGTTGGACAGAAGAGCAAGGAGTACTATTCGACTCTACCTGGTAGCTTCAGTGTTGTTGAATGTCTCAGGAGAATCTACAGCCAAGGAACTATGGGATAAGTTAGAGAATTTGTATCAATCAAAGTCCCTTGTAAACAAGTTGTTTCTTCAAAAGAAGTTGTATCATCTTAGGATGGAAGATGGAGATTCTATGACATAACATCTAAATTCCTTTAATACTCTGGTAAGTCAACTTGTCTCTGTTAATATTACGATTGAAAAATAAGATAAGTGCCTTACTTTGTTATGTTCTTTTCTAGACTCTTGGGATAATCTGGTTGTAGAAATTGGTAGTACCACTCAATCTACATTGAAACATGAGAATGTAGTTGCATCCTTGTTATCTGAAGAGATGAGGCGGAAAAGCATGGATGGTCATAGCACAGATGCTTTATCTGTAAGAGGTCATACCCAAGACAGGAATCCTGGTAAGTCTTCGGGGGCGGGGGGCGGGGGGGAGATCTAAATCTATAGGTAGATCGAAGTCTCCAAGAAAATCTTTGAGGAAATGCTAGAAGTGTGGTAAACCAGGGCATTATAAGAAAGATTGCAAGTATAAGAAGGTAGATAAACCAAAGGGGCCTGATAGTATCTCTTCCATAGAGGCGAAAACCTCCACTGAAGAAGGAGGTGATGTTTACCTGACATCTACAAGTACACATGTAGATCGTGATGTATGGTTGATCGACTTAGGTGCGTCATACCACATGAATCCTCATAGGGAGTGGTACTCTAAATATGAAAAATACGATGGTGGTGATGTATTCCTAGGAGATGAATCGACATAAAAAATCATGGGACGCAGAAGGGTTAAGTTGCTACTAAAATATGGAAGGATTAGAACTCTCCCTGGGGTTATGCACATTCCAAAACTAGCCAGGAGCCTAATGTAAGCAAGTTGGATGATGTAGGAGTGAATACTGTATTTGGAAAGGGAAATTGCAAAATGGTACGAGGAGTAATGGTGTTGATGAGGGGAGTTAGGTGTGGGACTCTGTACAAGTTGTTGGGAAGAACTTATACTAATGGGTGTAACCGTTTTGTTGTCCCTGAGCGAATAGATGAAGGAGACAAGACCAATATTGTCCCAGAAAAGGGCATCAAAGGCTAGGGCATATTGGAGAAAAGGGCCTTCGAACACTACACGGTAAAGGTATGGTTGAAGGTATGGATAATTTCACTATGGATTTTGATTTCTGTGAACATTGCATAAATGGTAAACAAAATCGAGTAAGATTCTCATCTGGTGCTACAAGAGAAAAGGGGATCTTAGAGTTGATACACAATTATGTGTTTGGACCTGTTCCTATTCCGTCACTAGGTAAATCTGTGTATTATGTTTCATTCATAGATTATTTCTCAAGGAACACATGGATTTATTTTCTTAGAAATAAATCTGAGGTATTTGATAAATTTAAAGAGTTTAAGGCTCTGGTAGAAAATCAGACATAGAAGAAAATAAAGGTATTAAGGACAGATAATGGTGGAGAATTCTGTGGAAATGAATTCGAAGAATTTTGAAAGTGTGGTATAGCAAGGAAGAAGACTACTCCATACACACCTCAATAGAATGGAGTTGTAGAAAGGATGACCAGGACACTAATGGAAAAAGCAAGGATCATGCTCAGTGGTGCCGAGTTAGGACAAGAATTTTGGGCAGAGGCAGTGGGTATAGCATGTTACCTGGTCAATCGATCACCTTCATCAGCGTTGGATGATAAAACTCCACACGAGGTATGGACTGGAAATAAACCCTCTCTTCAACATCTTAGAGTGTTTGGTTGTGAACCTTATGTACATGTTCCAAAGGAAAATAGGAGTAAGCTGGATAAAAAGGCTAAAAAGTGTATCTTTATTGGTTATAAATATGGTGTGAAAGGTTATAAGCTTTGGAACCCAGAAACCAAGAAGACTGTTTACAGTCGAGATGTTGTTTTCAGAGAGGTAAAAGATGTCTCCAAACAAGAATTCCTACCAAGGCCAGAAGAACCTGAGAAAATAGAGTTGGAGTTGGATGATGCAAAATCTGAATCATCTAAAGAAGATGAAGCAGAAGAAGAAGAAGAAGAACCTCATACCCCGGTATTGAGGAGATCAATGAGAGAAAGAAGGCAACCAGAAAGGTATAGTCCACCTGATTTCTGTTCCAATTTTGTTTTATCTATTACTGATGATGATCCTAGAACTATCAGGGAAGCAGTGAATTCAGAGGATAGTAAACTCTGGAAGAAGGCCATGGTTGAAGAAATGGATGCCTTGGATAAAAAATGAGGCATGGGATATAGTTGAGTTGCCAGATGGAAGAAAATCTGTTGGTAGCAAATGGTTGTTTAGGAAGAAGTTTAATGCAGAAGGAAAAGTGGAGAAATACAAAGCTCGGTTAGTAGCAAATGGTTATTCCCAGGTAGAGGGAATTGACTTTGGTGAGATTTTTTCTTCCGTTGCTAAGTTAACTTATATTAGATTTATTTTATCTATTGTTGTTGCTTTTGATATTAAAGTGGAACAGATGCATGTGAAGACAACATTCCTACATAGGGATCTGGAAGAAGAAATCTACATGAAGCAGCCAAATG
>JASDQU011313428.1:21798-37392 GCA_032191745.1 Picea mariana
CCGACTCGAAAATTATGCAAAGATATGAAGATGCAATCTTTTCATTTCGATGAAATCTATGCTACGAGAAGGAGAAAACATTTATCATTCCTAGATGCACAATGTCCCAAAATCTTAAAAATCATCAATATCAAGATTCGCAAGAAAGGAGAAAAAGGTACTGAACACCAATGCATGATTCATGCCCCCCCCCCCGGCCATGAGGGAGGGAATTTTTCATAATTTAAGATAAAAAAATGCCAAGAATCATGCAATTTCGCTACTTCAAATGCAAGGATGCCCCCAATCTAATATAAATCGATAAATTAAATCTTTTTGTTTCAAAATTTTCACTAAAATCAATAATGAACTTTGTTAAAAAAAAGAAACCCAAACTAGTCTTTTCAATTGCATGAGGAAAGTGATCTTTCAAACAATAAGCAAATGATAAAGACCAAGAAAAATCAACTTTCAACTAATCACTGGTTCTTAACTAATCAAACACACTCAGATTCTGAAGTCAGAGAGAATGATTTTGCCAAGAAAAGTCAAGAAACGAAAGTCAAGACAAAAAAATGACAAGAAGAGCCTTGGAATCCTAAGATTGTTCATGCACGCAAACAAAGACAAGAAAGACACCAATCAATGGTCCAAGCAACACTTATAAGGCACCTAGACTGATCTAGGCAGTTGAAGATGCCAAATCTCAAATCCAAAATTTTGAAAAAATGAGTTCGCAGGCTGGTAGTATTATACAGTGCGAGAATTAGGCATTCTCGCAGGTGACCCTTTAGCAGAGTGCGAGAACCTTGCACTGAAACCTAAAGGCAGAGTGCGAACTCTACCTATTCTCGCAGGCTGCAATGAAGTGCAATGCGAGAATTCCTGAACATAATCAAAAATTTGAAAAATGAAGCAAAATTCAAAAAGGCTTCTGGACCCAGAAGGTCTATCAGGATATCCTGAAGACTCAGAGACTGATAGGATAGAAGAAAAGTGAAACCAGAGCAAATGGCCACAGAAAAATATCAAAAGCCACAAAGAAAATGGGATGATCCCCAGTGGATTCGCCAATTTTTTTATTGGATAAATCCGTAAGTGTGGACACAAACCGATCTCCCTAGATCCACCTGGATCTAGAACAAAGCAAGACAGAACATGACTCTTTCCCTAGATTCTAACCATTGAATTAAATAGGAGACAAGAACAAAGAACATACCTTACGATCGCTTCCTTTGGTCTTTTTTTCTCCTGCTTCGCTCCAGTTCTCTCGTACAGTCAAGACCAAAACAATACAAACCAACCGAAGTGAAGAAAGCACAATCTATTCAACGATCAATCTATGTATATGATCAAGGAGTTATACAATAAAGTGGAATTAGCTTTATGGGAAAGGGACATATTACTGTATCATATTAATGGAAAGTAAAGATTACAACCTGAGCCTTGATGTTGCAAACTTCCTTTCAATGGCCCTTGGCTCCGACACACACACTCGCTCACTTGCATGAAGAAGATCAACTCCTTTAGATGAACTTGTTGGAGTCTCCTAGCTGCTGTAGCATCAGTCCTTCACACAATTCTTTCACCAATTCTCCATTAAATCTTGCTTCTACTTGCTTCACCTTTTCCATGAGAATTCCCTCAATATATAGTAGAGAATGAATTAGTTACTTGGATAAGAATGATCCCAAAATATCAGGGAATCCAGTACTAGGATAACCATTCGAATTCCATCTCATCCTTCTAGAAGATTCCCTTCTAGAAGCATTGAGAATTCATCTTTTTCCCTTCTTTAGAAAGAGTTCGCACCCTAGCAGTTCAACACAGTGCGAACTTCTCGCACCCTGGCTTAAGGCAGCCTGCGAGAATCATGCATTCTCGCAGGCAAATATACTAGCAGCCTGCGAACATTCCTCAAAAATGTAATTTCTGGAAAGATATGAAGGTAACTTTTCTCATGAGAAAGTTCTAATGAAGAGCCTGAGTACACCATCATCAATACATCATCATGACGACCAAAATCATGGGTAACACTCTGAAAATGCCTTTGGGAACAAATCCTCATATTCCCGCAACAAACTCTGTATTTCTTGACTAGTTTTATCATCCCAGTAATCTCCCACCATAGCCATCTTAGGTTGCTCTGTGGTCCCTATATTGACTTTGCGCAACTTTAATGGGTGATTATAAAAACCATCAGTCTCATTGGGTATGATGTTCTATATTTCTATGTTCCCTTCTGTCTCTTTAATGGCTAAGTTTCTCAATTCTTCTAAATCATCTGAGCTTTCTGAATCCCTCTCAATATTATAACATTCTATAGGATTCTTGTCTAAGGTTAGGTGAAGATTAGTCTGAAGTTCTCGGCTATGCTTTGCACATACCACTAGGTCTGATTTATGTTTACTATTGTCTATAAAAAGGAATTCTTTAATTCTTTGTAGGACTACTTCAAGCTCAGGGTGCTTACTTGTAAATGAGAAATCCTTGCAAAAGTGAACTGCCAATGCTTTCTAGTCACTGGTCTGTCTTCTGGTTTCTTCATGCATGAAACAAGATTTCGGGATTGGACCTAGTGAGAGGGGAAATACCTTAATCCAGAAGCGAGATGTCATTTCCAAAAACTGCCACTATGTCATGCATTGTTCAATATGTGCTTTAGGATCAGAATCTCCGTTGAACAGTTGCGCAACTTGGAATTTCGTCCGCATCTCTGATTCCAGCTGCTCTTTATACTGAAATCTATATTTTATAGCTTGCTTCGCATCCTTCCAATTTTTTAGTAAGGCTTTGAGATTGGCCCACCATCTGGCAAGGGTGTCCTGGAGGGATAAATACAGTACTAAGATCCTTTGATCCTACACTACCTTTTCTTCCATGCTGAGCAGAAAACTATCAAGTCATGAGGTACCATCATATATTGGGTGTTATCTAACCTCGGTTCCAACCCATGTAGTTTCCCTGACAGTGGCACATCTTCTTGAGAATTTTTCGTATGAGAATTGTTGCCAACTGTCAAATGCCAGTCTAAATATTCATCCACTGATTGTATACTTCTCCAACTTACTGACCCATCAATAGTAGGATTTATGTAATCTTCTCTTGTTCCTGTTGTTACAATGTACAATTGATCCAAGTCTTCTCCCTCCATATTGTTGTCCGTTGGTTCTGTATATCTAGAGCCTACATACGGATCCAAGGGTTGAACTACCTTGATTCCATCTGCCTCAAATGTCATAGTGTCTTTCTTTAGGTCAATCACTACATAGTTGTCATAAGCCCAATAAATACCAAGTAGGGAAAGATAAGGGTCCTTATCCCCCATGATTTCGATCACCTCAAAATCAGCTACAGTCTTCATTCCCGCAACATCTATTTCCACATTCTCCAGTCTTCCTATTGGGAAAATACAATATTGGTTGGCCATTCTTAGCTAAATTGGGGAATATGTCAACTGGGGTTTCCCTAAGGCTTCCCAAGTCTTTTTAAGCATTATGTTAACATCAAATCCTATATCCAACATAACATCCTTAATCTCAAACTCGTCTAGCTAGGCTACTAGTCTGAACTCTTTTCCAGTTCGTACTTTCCTTCTCTACACTCTCTGAGTACTCTTCTCAGGAAGATTAGTCCTTATTCTTGCTTATGTGGGTTCTTCATTCCCTAAAACTAGGTATAACACATTACTCAACTTCTCTGTTAACTGGTCATTCCCAAGAATATCAGAAAATAACTGAAACCAAAGGTTGACTACATTTTGTGGTTGCTCATGTTGTCTCATCATGACTACAGGGTTTCTGGGTGCAAGGGGTGAAGCAGGGACCTACACAATCTTAGGGTAAACAATAGGATGAGGGGTTTTCTATTGCATCTTAGGGCTAGGGATATTCTGAAATACTTCTATGGAATTTTTAAAGAATAAATTATATTTTAGAGGGTCATACATGTCTTCTTTAGGTGCTTCTTTCTGGATCTGAGGTAAATTATCAGCATCAACTCCTGTCTTTTCTCCTCCTTGAGTGATGATATTAAGGTTGGGCAGTTGTCCTCTAATAACTCTCTTGATTTCTGAACTAATAAGGTTAGTTCCTCGTTGGCGTACCCGATCTTCCCATTTTTCAATTAGTTACGGGCAGTATTCAGTTGCGTGCCCATTGGTTCTGTAGTGAGAGCACCATGGACACCTCAGATGAGGATAGTCTCTAGCCATATGGCCTTGCTCATCACAGTTGTATCATCTGCTTGGTCCTCTTCCCCTGATTCTTCATCCTCTGAATTCTCCTCCAGCTCCACCTCCTCGACCTCTTCTCGATCCTTGAGGGGTTTCATTCACCCTGAATGTTGTTCAATCCAACCTATCCGCAAGTGCATCCAATGCTCTACATTGATTGGTAGTATGTGTGGTAGATGCGCAAAACTCACAGTGTACAGTATTTGGTACTGTTGAATACTTCTGAATAATGGGGCATTGTCTAGACCCATTCCCATGGATTCGACAAATATCGCAATACTCAACTGTTGGCGTTGCTTGGCTACCTGGAAAAGCATGATATGGGGCGGGGTTATGGAATGGTAAATTCGCAGATACTTGTGCAACTCCTCCCATGGGTACTAGTGAGGGTCCCATCGGATTCTGAGGAGGTCCCATTCCCCTTATTCACAGACATTCATTTACCAAATGCCCTTCTGTGTAATATCTGATACACTAGACCTACGGTCGTCCTAGTCTAGGTATCATCAATTCTTGAATATTCTCTGTAAGCGTTGATATTTTCCCTTGTAGTTGCACAAAATTTGCATCTGTTGGGGGTCTGGTCACTCTCAGGCTCCCAGGATATCCTACCATGGCTTCAATCTTCATTGATTGTTCCAAGGCATCTGTCAAAGTGGTTATCTGTTGTTTTCTTAATGAAATCCATGTTAGAGGTAGAAATCCATGAATATACCATTCTCTTTGATGTTCTTCATGAATTGGATGTGCTAACCTCCCTATAGAATCTTTAAAATTCTGGCTATATTCCCAGGATGATTCACCTTCCCTTTGTTGAATCTCATGGAACTCAGACAGAGCTTGTTGTTTTGACTGAGGTAGCTTAAACTCTACTATGAACCTTGTCCGCACCTGTTCAAGCGTGAATGCTTGACCTTGCATTCCTGGCACTCCTGACTCAATAACCTTCATGTACCATTTGAGAGCACGACCTCTCAAGGTAGTCTGGAACTCAACCAATTTATTTGCATTTAGAGTCCCTCTAGACCTCCATATTGCTTCACACAAGAACCAATGTTGCTCAACATCTTTGTCTCCCTTACCCCAAAATTATGGGTATCGAGCAATTGAACCTCCTGCATGACCAGCCATTGTTGATCTTGTTGCTCCTATAAAAATGAAAGCTAATGGTCCTCGTTGCGACCTACCAGGGGATCCCAATATCCTCGTTGTACTTGCACTTCCTGGTTGTGACTGACTAACTAATTGTACTGGAACAAAATTAGCATAAGAAGGTAGTATTGAACTTACCACTTGTATAGAATACACTTGGCATATGGGTGATTCAAGGCTGGCGCCACTGGCTTTGAGGCAGGTTTCTTTGATCTGGGGGGTCTCATTCTCTTCCTCTGGAGTGGTTTCTTCAGTCAGATTATCGATCTTTCCTGGCATCGGGGTTGGATCTTCTCTTTCCTCTTCAAGATCCATGTCGGTTTCCCTCTCCCTTGCTTCTACACCTTCTCCTTCTTGTCCACCCTCTCGGGGAATTCTTTCTCTTTGCGCTTCTCTCTCACTTAATCTTTGACTGTCCAGTCTTTCCTTTCCTCTCATCTTCCGTAACTCTTCCATCTGTCTTTCCTCTACTTATCTTGGTCCAACTTCTTTCCGCAACTTCTCAGACTACTTTTTTGCTTTCTTTATCTTACTGCGCCGACACTTCTCAACTATGGCGGCTCTTTTCAAGGCTCGCTCGTCTCTTAAGTCCATTTCTTATTGTTTCCCTCATTTTTCAAAGAACCCTTTCCCCTCTCTCAGGCCATGATTCCACCCCAAACTCACCCCACCCCAAGCAAGGGTGTTTACACTGCCATCTTAGTCAGGGACATAGTCAACATCCCCTCTTCCATCAAGAAAACCTTAATCCACAAGGGGATATCTCTCAACAGTATCCCCCTTGCGTCTTTCTTGAAATCCACTTATGCTCGTGAAAACGATTGGTGATTCTCATCTACAAACTCAATAATGTATCATTCTAATGTGGTATTGATCCATAAATCAATCTCTTGCGTGACTGGACAATCCAATTGATGAAGTGTTGGAATCTTTTATGTATCCCAAGTATAGGTCATCTTGACTCGTTCTTGGAATTCTGTAGCTTCTTGGAGCCTATCTATCCAGTGGAAAAGCTCTTCCGGAAACTTAACCCAGAATATCTCGTACTGGTCGCTAGATCTTTCTGAGTAAAATACTACCTCCTGAGTATCTTTCTAAGATTTTCTTCTTAGCTCCACTTCTTTCCATATGAAGGTGTCACAATTTCTCTCCCACCATTGGTGAATATTAGATTTGTGAATCCACAGAAGCATCCTCCTTACAAGTTCCCTTTTAACGCAGGTCCTGACAACAAAACCATTTTGTTGGCATGGAGTTAATCAGACCAGGGTCCTTCTAAGGTTACCAACAAAAGGTACCGTGTAGTCTAGAGCACTGGAATTTTCACTCCTCTGAAGAGAATAAGTCCCACCTGAAGTGCAACCAAGATAGAAGGATAGGGAAGGGCAAGGAGAATACTTAGGTGGGTTCACAGAACCTTCAAGATTCACCATGATCTTACGCAAGAAAAGATAACTATATAACATATATGAGCTCATAAACATAGAAACTGAAGCTACTTAGGTTGCGAAAAGCATTCGTACACAGAAACATCTAATGGAACTTATGAAGCATAAAGAAGTACTGTAAAGATACAATGCATAAGCATAATCATAGAATGACACAACATATTTCAAAATTTTGGATCCTTTTTTATATATTATCATCAGATCTTATCAAATACAACCTCAGAGATACAAAGTAATTCTCTTTTACAGACCTCTGGCTCTAGACTCATGTCATAGAGCTCTATTTACCCAAAACTGTATACAAATTACATTTACAGAACTAAAAACCCAACTTATCAACAATAGACAACAACAAGAAGAACAACCCTAACAGAACCTGAAAATCGTATACATCTCATATATATAATATGATTAGGGTCTTCTGGCTTTGGGCTTGCATGCTTTCTTGTGTTGTTGCAACTGCTTTTGACTTGCTGGCATTGTGTTGTCCTTTTCCGCAACCGATTTCTATTACTTTTCCTTTCTCTGTTGTCCAGCTTCTTATGTAGCTTGCACAACTTGTGCTAAACCAAAACTGGGACTGTATTCCTTCTTGCGCAACTTATAATCTAAAAACGAAGGGCCCGACAACTAGCATGAAGGGAATATTTACCTTGTAATCCAACCGCTGTGATATTTCCTTCATCTCATGAATCTGAACCAAGATCTTGTTGCACTACAACAACAGTTTTTGTCTTCCCCTTTCCACCGAACTGTTTTGGTTTCTTTTCTGGATGCAGTTTCCAACAATGTTCTTCATTGTCACTGCTTTTCTTACACTGAATGCAAGATGGATTTCCTCTTTCTCTCGTCATTGTGGCGGTCTTTTTGTCCTTCCTTTTAAACTTCTTAAAAGTTTTATGTGGGATATTGGAAGGTTTCTTCGTGGGATCTTCTTGAACATGCTTCCCCATGTTCTCAAGGTGAGTGGCTTGCACACAAACTTCGTCAAGACTAGTGGGGTTAAACAAGATAAAAGTACGACGAATATAACTGTGAAGTGAGCATATATACTTCATTAAAGTTTCATAAGAATCCAAAGGAATGTTCAATACAAGAGCTTTCTTCCTAAATTCTTCTCTAAAACTTTGTATAGTTTGACCTTTACTTTGCCTTAAAGTTTGTCATTCCATCATTGCTTTATGTAAATACCATAATGGATAAAGTTGATTCCTTATGACTAATTTAAATTTTTGACCAGGAGGAAAGAAGATTACCACACTTAATTATGTGTTGAAGCTTGCTCTCCCACCATACGAGAGTTGTGCCTTCCAAACGAAGAGAAGCCAGTTGCACTTTAACTTCTTCTTCATCAGTATGTTGAACATGACAATACACTTCAACCTGTCGGATCCAATTATCTAGCTTTTCAGGATTAGCATCTCCATTAAACATAGGTAAAGCAAATTTTACATCAAGATTTAATAATGGTTTCTTAAAAGAGGCTTTATGGCTAGAATGATGAGAATGATGAGAATGCTCAAAGGAAGAAGAACTAGAACTTGAAGGTGAAGACAGAGGCTCAAGAGGATCTCCTCGAGTGCCTTGGTTTACCAAAGCATCATCATTTGCATGTGCTTCCTTTTTCTTCCCTTTCTTCTTCATCCTCTTCTCGTAATCTCCATAGATTCGTTCGACCATTTCTGACATGCTATAAAAGACCATATGAAATTTTTTCTCCTGTTCATCACGCTTGTCCTCTTCTTCCATTTTCTTCCTTCGGGATGCACGACCAACTTTGGGATTGAAAGTCTTAATATTTCCTTCACCCTGCTTATGCTTGGCCCTAGTAAGAATTCACACTTAACAATTCAAGTCAAAGACGACTTCTCTGATACCAACATGATCCGGGATATTTTCATCGAGTGACTTATAAATAATTGCATTAAATGAGCATAAATTAAAGTGCACCATTAAAGAAGGAAAAGCTAAAAAATGAAGAGACATAAGAATCAAATCTGAACACAAAAAATTGATAATGGATTTCATCCCTGGTGGACTACGTAACCGAGCCCTACTCTCAAATGGGTAGGCTTTTTCATTAACTCAACAAAAGAATTTGGCAAAATACATAAGTATACCTCATTCTAAAATCAAGTTGCAGAAATAATGATCAGATCAGAAAACAGATAGCACCAAAGAATTCATGGCGTCGAATTACCCAAAAATGAATGTCTCTACGCCTCGATCCGACTTTGGCACTCCTAGGCCCAAGAAGAAATTTGTCTCGATTTCCATGCCCTCTCTACAACCTGCATTAATGACTAGAATGCATATAATTTCATTCCCAAAATTCGTACCATATGCATGCCTCCCTCCATTGGCTGGGTGGACTCAACATTTAATAATTTTTCATGGGGTTGGTTACAATGTAAGGTCATTGGCTTGTTGGTTTGGGAGGAATTATTAAGGAGCATATGGGGGTAGGAGGTCTCAAGGTCAAACCCGTGGGCCTCCCCCTTTTGGTTTTATATTGTTGCAATGTATATATATAAAATATAGTTTATTCGTTATGTTTAGCGGTGGCATTAATCTATATCCTAACGGTTAACTTGTGGCCGACTTTGGTGTGGTCCGCCAGATTTGGTGACCCACCAAACTTAATATTTTTTTTCAAATTTCGCTCATGGACTATCATTGTGCGTATCCCTCCTGCCATGTGGTAACCTTTGATTGGGCCACATGGTGGCCTCCCACTAGGCCATGTTTTCCTTTTCCAAGTCATCATGCCACATCATCACACCATGTCATCATGCCACGTCATTGTATGGACTGTACGGACTGCCACGTGGCATGATCTGATTGGTCCATGGATCAGCCTGAAAATGCCAAAACTGGGTGACACGTGGCAGCCTCTAGTGTTGCCACATCACCATGCTGATGTCAGTATGACATGTGTCACCTTCCTGCTCCTAGCACATGTAATGTATGGATGTTGACATCATTCGTACAGATGTTGATGTCAGCAGTACAGATGCTAACTCATCCCCTACTGACTGGGCTAGGTTGACCAAACTTTGATTGTGAATATCTTTTAATTCGTAACTGTGTTTCATGAATCGTTTGTGTCGTTAAAAATAGCGTGACGTGCTCTTCACGATCATGTCATTTTAAATGAGTTTTTGGAAATTTGAATTTTTTCCCTTTCTTTGTTTGTTGAATCCATTTTGAGCGTCCTGAGTTTCCTATGCGAGTTCTGAGTTGTTCTTATCCTTCTTTGGATCCTTTTTGGATCACTAAAAAATGATTCCATTTCCAAATAGATCATTGAACAAAGGTCTAGAGAAAAGGACTAGGACCCAAGAATTATTAAGGATCCAACGAGAAGGAAAATTGGCTAACCTCATCCAAAAACTTTTTCAAGTTCAAGGATGAAGATAAACAAGCTGTGAGTTCCTTCTTGAAGAATAATTTGTCAAACTATTTTGAAGTGGAGTCACCAGATGACCAAATTTATTTCAAACAAACAAGAGCATCAAACAAAGCAAAAACAAGAAGGAAAACAAAAAGTTGTTAGATTATTATGTACAACAAGGGATGGATATCAGAGATTGCTTCTTCTCCAAGACTTTCAAGCAGCCTATAAGGAGAAAAAGGATTTCTCCCGGTAGTATACTTAAAGAATTTTCAAATGGAGTCACCACTTGGAGAGTAAGAAAACAATGAACAACCAACCCAAGTTAAAATATTTAGGGAGAAATTTATTACTTAGTTTTAAAAGAATAAATTAAGTCAAGTCATCAAGACCAAGGATAAAAGACGTATCCCTGACAATGACACCAAATATTTTTTCGTCCTTATACACACTTGAAAATGTGGACTAAGTCTCAATCCACTTAGTGTGTCCTCAGAGGCACAATGCCTAAGTTCAAGCCCATTGTCACCTCGACTTGAATTCCTTCCATCTAGGCTTACTCCTAGGGAAGCCAAGGGGGGTAGACCCTAGTTACTATGTGGGTTATTAGATGAAATATAGGAGTTAATTTTAATTTTTTAAAGGTTAGGGGAAACTAGCCTATATGAGAGGCAAGCAATGCAAATGTAAATCTTCAATGAAAATCAACCCTTTCCCTAAGTCAACTATGACTAGTGCCTAGGTTGGGCAATGGGTTTAACTAAGTTACAAGAAAGAGATCTAAGTACAATTGAAAGAATAACTATACAAGTTTAATAAGACACAATTGCAACAATTATTAACAAATAAAGAATATCTAGATGATTAAACAATATACAAAAGTACAACTACTTACAAATGTAATGAATTAAGCACTAGTTAGATTTCAGAAAATAGTGAAGCAAAGATGAACTAACTCTTAAAGGTTTTTGCAGATAAGGAAAATAAAATATCTCAAGATGCATTCACCACCAACATTACTTGCAAACCAAGCTTGAAGTGCCCCCATGAAAGGTGCACAACTTCAAGGAGGCAACTAGAAACACAAGTGCACAACTTAAGAGGAACCAAGAGATGAAAGTAAAGCCACCAATTGGCACAAGTGCGCAACTTATGAGATGAAAGATAAAACTTGAAAGAGAATCCTCCATAGACACCAATGCACAACTTAAGATAAATTACTCAATCACAACAATGCTCAATTAGAATACTTGAAAGATAATGCTTGAAGTAAAGGTTGCATAAAATAAAAGAGCATAAACCACTTAGATAAGATTAAGAAGTTAAGGCTTAGGTTGTTGTGAATAAGTTTTAGATTTGAGATTAGTGAAGTTGCACTCCTAGACTAGGTGGATACCCCAATAATCCTACCGCTTTGGCCAAAAGGATTGTTGGGTGCTCAAGAAGCAAGGCAAACAAGCCCTTACCCTAGATCCACAGGTCAATCCAGAAAACTTGGGTGTTCAACAAGGGGGACACCTAGTGTCGTGAGATCATCCTTAATCTAGCACCCCAAGTCACCTCCACAATCCTCCTTTTTGGTGGCGAAAGTTGTATTAGTAGAAGGTGATCTAATTAGGCTAATTAAATTGATTCCCTTAGAGCCTAAAAATATTGATTAAGAAATTAAAAAATAATTGTGTTAAAATCTTGAGCAAAATGAAATAACAAGTGCTTAAATAAAATGTACAAGAAAAAGAAAATGCCTCCAAGGGCTTAAGCAAGATAAAGAGATGCTTCTAACTAGTTAGATATTCACATGAATTAGAAAGGAAAACCAGAAGCATAAACCATAAACCATGGAACTATGTAACAAGATAAACTAGCCTTATGATATAGCATGGGTGGCAAAGCCAAGCCTATATGCTAGGTGTAGGCAAAAGAATGAAAGAAAGGAAATAACTTAACTTGAAAAAGAAACAAGTAAACCTAGTCACACAACCTTGTCTTAAGGACAAGTGGGGCAACAAAATAAATGCTTAAAACAAAAAATAAACTCTAATTCCTAGCCTTACGATATAGCATGGGTGGCAAAGCCAATCCTGTTTGCTAGGTGTAGGCACAAGAAATTAAAAAATGCAGAAATTTAAATAAACTTGAGAAATGCAAGCCCTAGAGACTCTCTTGGGTTTTGCTTACAATGTGAGAAAGTAGAGGAAGAAGAGGGTATTCAATACCCTAGATTAGGAGGTTACTCTTGGACGTTTTATGGCCCCAAATGGGTTGTAGCACCTCCTTATTGGTTCAGACCTGCAACAAATCAACAAGCAAAACTTGTTGGAAAAACTGCAAAAAAAACCAAAATATTGGGAAAATTTCTATTAGAACAAATCATAAATTTTTTATGTAAAAATAAGCAAGCATAATATGTTTAAATGCTCTATTCAAGTATGTTAGAATGCCAAAATATGTATGGAAATGAACAAAAATAAAGAACATAAATATTTAGAGGTTGTAAGTGGGTGAAATGGATGATTTCCATATATGAAATCTTCACATAAAACCCTTAGGTAACCTGCAAATCTTGTGAAAAAATCTACAAAAATAGAGAGGATGTGAGTAGATCTAGATGGTAAAACAAAATGCTTTGCAATACCCAAATAAACACTTCACTAGATCTATGACAATACTACCACAAATCTATCCAAGCAAAATACTTTGCTTGGAGTTCCCACTCTATATCTATAAACTTAAAGCATGCACAAGAAACAAAACTAGAACAAGATCACCTCAATAGTTGCAAGATGGCACCAAGAAGACTCTCAACACCATGGATCCTCCAAATATTTCTTTATTCAATAGAAGCGAGCTTGAGCAAATACTTGCCACAAGCTTGAGAAGAAAGAATGAGAACAAGAAGAGAGAGAGAGAGGAGTGAGAGAGATTTTGGCATAGTAACAATAGCCGAGAGTAGATGTGTAACGAGGAGGGGGTGAGCATTCTTTTATACTTGGGAGAGGAGAGAGACCCCTATTGGATGAGTTACAAGTGTCACACATCCAAGAGAAATAGACAAAGTCAAGGAAGAGTCACTTTTAGGGTTTTGGTAGTGAGATAGGGTTTGAGGGTTGAGGTGTAAAGGGAGGAAACACCTTTTCCTATGGTCAAGCATGAGGTTAGACACCAAGGAGGGCGAATTTAGGGCTTAGGTGGCTTTTTTCACTTGAACTTTTAATTCCCACATGTCAATTAGCAAGGGAACACCACTTTAAGTTGTTGGCTAAGCAAGGAGGGTTATTTAAGTAGAAAATTACTTTTCCAACTTAGGAAAAATGTTAAGAAACCTTTCCCACTCTCTCTCTAACCTTTTTTCTTATTTTTTACAAAAAATTGACATTTTGACTTTGTCAATTAAGCAATTAAATTGCCAACTCAAGACTCACTTGAACTCCTCATGGACAATGACCTACCAAAACTTGTCCAATTCAACTGAAACTTGGTCCAAGGGTGTAGGGGGTCTCATGACATTTCTTTTGAGTACTCGTAACCCTATCAAAATCCCCTAGGACCTAGTTTTTACATTTTTACATAAAAAATAATTAAAATTGTCGTTAATTGGGTAATTAAAAAAAAAAAAAAAACTACTTAAACTCGATGGAATTCCGCAAGACTCTAGGAGATGTCTAGAATGGTAATTTAAAATATTCCTAGACCCTATTCACCCATTGGGATCGATCATTAGAACGCCTTTCACCACTTTGGAGGATTATTGTGGGAGTGAAAAACTCAAGGGTAATTAAAAATGTTGGTTAGGCCAAATTAATTACCTGAGGAAAAAAAAACACTCAATGAAAGGAATTCCCTCATGATAAAGTCCTAGGAAAGTAACCTAAAATATGATCCATGCATACCCATTACATTATTATCCCACGCAGGGGAGTGGAAATTGCAGTTATAAAAAGAAGTGTCGGGGGAAATATTGCCTTGTAGAACCAGTAAGTCTTCAACTTGGTTACACCATCAGGTGCATAGCTTCATGGCACATGGAGTTGACCCCCTAGTTGAAATAGGTGGTCAAAAAGCATGGTTGCACCAAGAGGCTGACCTATATGATGAATTTCCCGAAGTGCCAACGTTACATAGAAAGAACCACACTCTATGGAACAAATGCCCTCAGTGCAGAGAGTAGCCAAACTGTTAAAAGAATTATCATTTCTGAACGACCGAGGAGCAGTGTAGCAGTGAGACCATGCCAGGTAGAGAAGATGCTAGAGCTTGTCAGGGTTGGAATGTATGTTTCCCTCCCTCGCCAAATATCCTTAGGTGGCTGACCTTTGGCTTATCTCCTGAAAACATTTCCTTTGGTGTCGTATTTTCAAGAAATCGATGGGTACTTTTGTTCTACACGTACACAATTGGCATCGTAGCTTCTGCCCATAGTTGCATAGGTAAATATTGATCATGTATCATAGCCTTCACTGCTTCGATAATTGTCTAATTCTTTCTCTCTGCCACTCCATTTTTCTACGGATTATAAGGAGTAGAGATCTCCCTCTTAATCCCAAATTCTTTGTAGAAATATGATAATTCATCTGAGGTGAATTCCCCTCCATTTTCTGATCTCAATGACATTATCTTCCTTTCTTTTAGGTTTTCTATTAGTGCCTTGAATTCCTTGAACTTACCAAATAATTCACCTTTTGACTTCAAGAAGTAAATCCAAGTTTTGTGTGAGTAATCATCAATAAAAGATACATAATATATGTACCCGTTGAGCTATGGTGTTGACATTGGTCCACATACGTCTGAGTGCACAATATCTAAGACTCCTTTGGTTCTGTTATCACTGCTTGGAAAGGGGCTCTTCACATTCTTTCCTTGTGCACAACCTTTGCACATGCTATCTGGATTCACCTGAATCTCTGGTAGTCTTATTACCATATTTCTCACGAGTGGTAAAGATTTGTAGTGTAGGTGGGAAAATATCTTATGCCATAGCTCACTTGAATTCACAGTGTCATGAATCAATGTTGAATATGAGCGTCCCTTTAATTTATAAACTCCTCCTTCTTGGACATCGATAACAAATTCATCATCAAACATCTTTCCTTTTGGCCACATGAGAACTTCTCCATCTACAAATGCAACCCTAAAACACTTCTCATCCAAATCTGAAATTGAGAGAAGGTTCTTCTTCAGACCTGGTACATAAAGCACATTCTCCATCCTCACTGCCTTCCCCATAATCTAGTTTGTATGAGGCCTCTCCTACTCCTTTGATCGGATAATGATAATCATCACCTAGATGTTGTTGGGTATTTTACCCTACGGACTAATAAGCTAGGGCTCTAAGCCTATACGCAGATCATGACCCTCAAGACTTAACTTTTAACCTTCTACCCGAATCT
>JASDQU011313429.1:0-11825 GCA_032191745.1 Picea mariana
CACTTGGATTATATGGTTAAATTGCTCTATTACTGATTCACCCCCCCTCTCAGTAATCCAACAATGAGATGTCCATAAAATCCATTTCAGTTTGAATGTACATGTGTAGATCCCCATCGTATTTCAGAACCAAATGCCACTCAGAGTATTTGATACCCATATTGGTGCTCAAGGTGTAGAAGTGATTAGTGAAATATGACACTACTTGGCCCCTCTCTTGCCGCAGTGTGGTCCATATCATGTATTGGTCCTGATAGTTTCCAACAAGGTAATACAATTCCTTTACCGCATCCACAAAAAAATCACAAGTGGGCTCGACCCCATATATTCCAGACTCCTCTTTGGAAATTCTCTCCCAGTAATTTTCCCACCAATGTTTGACATGGGGGATAGACTTAAGGAGTGCGAAGGTGATATTTTCCTTTTCGGAGAAATTATCAACAGAGAAATAAACTTCTAGCATAATTAACCATTTTTCTAGGGCATCCGCATCTATCTTTCCTTCAAATATGGGAATATCAAAATTAACTTGTACCTTGAAAGGAGAGGTGCCTCCAAAGTGGCTGCTTGATGAATATGCACCTGTTATTATTGAAAAGTGTTGAATGAAGTGGGAAAAATTTTCCATCATTTCATCCCTCTGTCAAGTGAGAGCTTACTCAAGAAACATATTAATAGAATTGTATGCTCTGTCACTTTTATTTTCTTCCACCATGGAGGGTTTATTGGGCATGCAAGAGAGATTGTCCTCAATAGAAAAAAGATCGATACCTAACTTTATATACTCAGACCTCATCGGGGACATGCACTAAAAAACGATCAAGAGAGCTTTCTCAGATACCACTAATCTGGATTATTTTTGGCATGAAATGAGAGAGGAGATATAATAAATAAATATACAGAGATGTATCAAATATCCAAAAATATAACAAAAATATATTAGAGATGCAACCATAAACATAGAGATTCAATAATACACAATTTCTATTAATGAGCGAAAATGTACAAAGACTGTAAAAATAAGGAGTGAAAGACTCTCTAGAATAGTGGTAGCTTATCTCTGAGAAGAGATGTGACAACTACTAACATTCACAATAAGATGATTTATAATGAGGCTCTAAAGGAAATTTTAACATAAATAAAATCCAAAACCCTAACCCCGAAACATGAAAGGCCAATAGTTTTGTGGACCTTGTTTTGGGTAGTTTTGTGTATCAACTTCTTAGGGGCATAACTTTGGCATACGATCTTCATTTGGGGTGCACGATAGCTCATTGAAAAGGTCTATCTGAGGACTACATATGGTTCCATCAGAATCTAACTCTAGTATTATTTTGATTGTGGCAAGCCCTAAAAACGTTTTTTAGGGCCTCAAAACAACCCCGGAAGTTTGGGACTCGAAAACTAGGAATAAAACTGCCAAACTGAAACTACCAAAATCATCTAGTTGGAATAGATGGGTGGCCACCAATATCTTCCTAGAGTAGGGTACCCTTCCCCTATGTTTCCCTTTCCTATAAAAAGGTTTGTTAGAGGATATCCTAAACTGATATTTTTCTTAATAAGGCACAATGGTTGGGTATGTGTTATATTCTTTGCATGATCGGGGGTCATAAGGGGTGGATCCCTCAAAAACAAAATGGCAAATTTTTGTGTCTCTTTTTAGTGGTTTCTTGACACATGGTTTTAACTGATGGTTTTATGATTCCAGTTAAGGAATTAGGGTTTTTGAAGAATATGAGTCAATGTATTAGGGGTTTTGGATGTCATGGGATCCTATATATATTATATTGTAAGCAATGAAGAAAGATGAAAATAAATAATTAGAGGGACAACTGTAAACAAGTTGCTTTTTTTTCTTAGTCAGGGTTTCCAGGGTAAAAATATCTATGTAATGTGTGTTTTTTCCATTGTACCCTTTGTGTTATATTAAGAATCCATTTGTAGTAATTAATTTAGAAGGTTAAAATCTACAACAATGTGATTTATGAACTAGGGGTCAATTTTGAAGAACATTGTGTCAGATTATTTTGGGTAGCATGGTCATGTGAGCGTTGGACAAAAACACTTTCAGAAGCTTACAGAAGTCAGATATGATTCTTATTTTGGATTTTATTTTCTCATATAAAATTATCAATGTATCCATAAATTTATTTAGGAGATGAGTTGCAACTCACCATAAAACTCTAATCTAGACTTCGATGGATGAACTGTCAGTTGCATTAGACTCTTGACACTCGATTACAGATAGGGATTCCCGTCCCTTGTGATTTTGTTTCCCACAAAATGATTTTCTCTAGGCTCTCTAGAACTGTTAGAATACTAAGAGTGGGGGGTGAATCAATATGAGCACTTTATACCACTTTTAACCAAAATATATATTCTTTCACTTTAACAACAATGTTTTGCAGTATATCATCAATGTGTCATCTATGAATGCATCCAATAATATACATACATACATACATACATACACACACACACACACACACACACACACACACACATATATATATATCATAATCATGTAAATATAAGAAGCATCACATCAACGTCACATCAAGAACATAGTACACCAATATTTACGTGGAAACCCAAATGAAAAAAACCACATAATGCTTTCTTATATATATCAATAATTCATTCATAGAAAGCACCAACTTCAAAATTCTCCACCTGTAATTGGAATGAGGATCCAACACCCTATTCTTGGGCTCCAACTTGAAGGAATCTATAACTCCCTAAATTATTTGTCTCAAACCAGAAGGAGTCTACAACCCCCTGGGTTCTTTGGCTCCAACCAAACGGTGGATACAACCACCTAGTTCTTAGGCTCCAACCTGAAGGAAGCTCCAAATCCCTAATTCTCTAGCTCCAAACCAAAGGAGCCTACAACCCCATTTCCTTTTCTCATATTTCCACCATGAAATATAAGTGTAGAACAACTGTCATGGACTATGCCACTATAATTACCAAAATCTATGTCACTATCACTGCCACTGTCACTTCCACTTTTACTACCACTGTCACTGTCATTTCCACTGTGACTATCATTGTCATTTATACTGTCACTATCACTGTCATTGCCATTGTCACTTTCACTCTCATTGTCCAACTTGTCATTGTCTCATCCACGAAATCAGATCCACTCTCAACCACATGCAAATCATACCAAGAGAATATCTCAAACCATATGCTCAACATCACCAACAAATGCCTCTACCAAGCATGCAATAATATCACCAAGATACCATCACAAGATATGTACACATACCACACCATGTACCAAACATGTACCATCAAGCATGTACATCAACACCATAACATATACCATAAGATATCATCAATGAAGTGCCTCAACCGTATGCCAATAATATGTTCCAAATGTGTACCAAGAATATATCATGATCACCAACAAGTTCCTCTATCAATGTACCAATACCAATAACATCATAAACCATACAACATGCCAACCATGTACCTCAAAGAAGTGTCATATCACTCATGCTATGCCTCAACCAACTACCATAAACCATGTGCCAATGTATCCAACATATATACCAACAATGTATCTCAACAAATAGATTTCAACCAACACACACCATGCATCCAATGATGTGCCTCAAGTCATATGCCAAGGTCCCGAAGCATGTTCCTCAATGTCACCAAGATACAATATACAAAACCTCAAGTATGCACCATAACATGTAACTAAACCAGAAACCAAACTAGGAAATAATGCCTCTAATCAATGTACCATCACATTACCAAGATGCACCAAATAACACGCTATCATCACCATTCATGTACTATAACATATAATAACATCACCATGTATGTACCATTACACCAAAACCATAGCCCTTAACCCTTACCTATGATCTTGTAGCTAACATGTTACTCTGTAATCTAACCTGTAGCTTCTTGCACAGTCAATCAACAACCTAGTAATAGCATTTTCCCAAATCTACAAGTGCCTCGCTAGACAGACACTAGTTGACCCATGAGGATGCCTCGCTAGACAAGTACAGTGCAATCCTCGAGGATCTCAGTAATTAGGGTTTTCCAAAAACCCTTTCCTTTTGCACCTCCAAAACTTTTTCACTTTTATCGCACCTTCTTCACTACCTTAGACTTGTCGTCGCATTCATCAAGATACCAAAATAGACCATAACAAAATCACTAGACCATAACAATTTTCTAGATCAAAAGAGAGATTATCAATGAATACGTGTGTGAATGTGTACTTGTGAATGATTCCTTCAGGTTTATTTATACTTTTTCTAGGTAGCCTCTTTCCTTAATCTTAGGGATCCTTGACTTTCTTGTTACAACTACTTTTCCCTTTCTACTCATTGACTTGTAACCAACTAGGGCTTCTTGCCCATTCCTCGAGTCTTCCAACTTCACAAGGCCATATCTCCCTAACTGTGATGAACCACGTGGTGTTCCACATATCACCATAAATGGAACAACATGTATTATCCATCTATGATAGTATTACATGCAATTACACTTTCCTTCATGGCGTTATTCTTTAATCAAAATTGGGTCCCATGACCACACCTCTAGGGATACATGTAGACTATATCAAATGCACCCAAGTAACTCACCATCAATCTCGATCATACAAATTTAAATCATCTGTCCAACATCTCTGGACCTCTCCAAGGGTTGACATCAATCTCCAATATCACTCTCCAAGGGTTGAAATCAATGAAAACCAACTATCCAAACCAAATTCCCCACCATCTCCCTCTTTGGCATTGGTGGAAACACCAACATTTATGACAACACTTAGACATGAAAACACTCATGCTCATGGTGATGCAGTGCCCCTACCTCAGCAGGGTCTTCTGACCTCCCAGTCTCTGGATATTCTCAATCTCCGAGTTGGAGCAGTTTTTCGATTCCCTGCTAGAATCTTCAAGAAATGTCCACGGGTTCTTTTCACGAAAATCCATTGTGTGAAAAAGCACCAGGCGCAAGCTTCTCCCATGTGACCACTGATTGTGACCACAAGCCTAACCCAAAAGGCATTTTGCGATTTTGCACATCGGGTCTTTGCATGTGAATCACCCCGATTATCCTAGCCTCTGAAACCCTGACAAGAGCCTAACATGTACTAACTCCTCCCTTATATTCCTTCAATATGACCTCCAATAGTGACCCAAGGCTCAACTCTGAAGCGCATCGAGATTTTACGTATCGGGAACTCCTGATATGATTAGATCTATGGTCCACGAAATTCCTTCAATCGACGACTACGATCAAGTCATGATTTCATGTTTCGCAACTTTGGAGGTTGGTTCACCTCTTTTCTCTCGATCGTTGATTCCTGATATTTGTGAGCGTCAGATTGACGACTCACAAATCCCTATGATCTAACAGCTTAGATCGATTCCCGATTTCTTGTTTCCTGACTTTGGGAGTCTCCTTACCTCCATTCTCCCGATATCTAAAATTGTGATGGAGCTAGATTAACTGCCCAGCTCTTTCCTTGGATCAATGACTGTGATCAATTTGGGATTTCACCTTTTAATCCTTTGACTCTTATGGAGTCCCTTCGACACTTAGCCGAGTTCCAATTCTGTACGCTCCTTGTAGCATATTCTTATGCAAGACTTGGTTCTTGCGGGTGACTGTGCACACCTTGTAGCAGTCACTTTTCACTCCTTGCAAAGGGAAAGTTTCATGCTATATCTTCTAAACTTTGGAATCGAAACAGATCCTGTCACGTAGTCCTTGCATTCTGTGAGCACACCTTGCACTTACTTAACAAAATAAAAACAATTGAAACTTATACTAACATTCATAGTTTGATCCATTCATAACTAAATTCCTTCATTTATGAAAACACAATAACAGAGAATTACAAATAGTAATAGTGCTATGGATTTGAGTCAATTCTCCTCTATCATATTCATTCAAAATTAAATGGCTACAACTAATATCAAAACAATAACACAAAACTCAAAAAATTCCTACTAACTCGCAACAACCTCATTTGGGCGTACAAAACCTCTATTTATCTCAGAGGGTCCTTAAGTTTCCCCCTGACTACTCGTCTACTCAGAAAACGAAAAAAACTTTAACTGCTACCTAAGCTCAATTACATTCAAGACTCAGAGTGAAACTCCTTGATCACTCATGATCATTCCAACTCCATACATTTGATCTTCTTTTTTTATTCATTAGCTCACCAAAATACTCGCAATAAATCCCAATGTTTGAGATTCCAAAATGATTCTCAGGTGTTGAGTTTTCCTACTATGCGTGCTCGTTGACGATTCTCCTGCATCATACTCCCCCTAGACAAAAAATCATGGACTCCTATCCATGAGCTCCTGCACTGACTTTCCTATTTCTGGATATCTGCTTCATTTTCCCAAATGACATATTCTATTGGGTGTCCCTTCCACTTAACCAGATATTCAAGATAGGTCTTCCTTCTGGTCTTCTCACCAATTCTCTGATCAATGATATTCTCCATCTGTGTTTTTTCTACTACAAAAATTCGTTTCTCCCACTGAATCTTATATTGATCTTCTGATCCCTCTGCATCATCTTTCTAGTAAGAATACAGGTATGAAACGTTGAATATGGGTGATATGCCCACATCATCTAACAACTCAATCTCATAGGTGTTTGCATCAAACTTCCTCAAGATATTACATGGCCCTATCTTCTTCATTTTTAACTTGTTATACATTCCCCTAGGGAACATTTCTTTCCTAAGATGTGCCAGAACCTGATCTCCCACCTCAAATTGTAGTTCTCTAGGATGTTGATCAACTCTATGCTTGTACTCTTGGCTAGAGTTATGTAATTGTCCTTTGATCTGTCTATGGAGATTCTGCATTTCTGCAGCAGAATATTTTTCTCCAGTGCTTCTGATATCACTATGTCCCAAGTCCCTCAAATCAGATACTCTGCTAGGTTGCATTCCATACAATATATGGAATGGGCTCTTTCTAGTGCTTCTGTTTGGTGATTCCTTGTGTGCAAATTCTGCTTGTGGCAGAATCTGATCCCACTTGTTATGATGATTAGTGACCAGACTCCTCAATAAGTTTCCCAAACTTTTGTTTACCACCTCAGTCTATCCATCTGTCTGAGGATGATAAGCTGAGATGAAGGACAAATCCATCTCCAACTTCTTCTACAATTTTCTCCAAAAATGACCAACAAATTTTGTGTCTCTGTCTGAGATGATGCTTCTGGGTAGGTCATGAAGTCTCACAACTTCCTTGAAAAACATATTTGCAACATGTGTTGCATCACTGGTATTTTGTCATGGGATAAAGTGTGCCATCTTTGAAAATCTATCCACCACCACAAATATGGAATCACATCCTCTTTTTGTTGTTGGAATTCCTAACACAAAATCCATGCTTATCACATCCCAAGGCCTTTCTGGTATTGGCAATGGTTGATAAAATCCAATGTTATGTCTTTTTCCTTTTGCATGTTGGAAAATTCTACAACTGTTCAAAAATTTCACCACTTTTGTCCTCATACTTGGCCAATAGTATGAAATGTTCAACTGTGGGAATGTTTTATCATGTCCGAAGTGTCTAGCCAATCCTCCACTATGCTTCTCCTTCAAAAGGTTGTCCCTCATTGAACATTTTGGCATGCATAATTGATTGCCCTTGAAAAAAAATCCCTCTTGAATCATATACTCTTCCCACTGGCTCCTATCTCTCAGCACAGGATTCACGCATGCTTCGTATGCCTCCTTGAAATCTACATCATCACAATACATATCCTTCAGGTGTTCAAACCCCAAAATCTTCACCTGAAATTCCTATAGAATCAAACATATCTTGCTCAATGCATCAACAACTTTGTTATCATTTCCAACAATATGTTTTATGACAAAAGTCAAATTCTACATAAACGCAATCCACTTTACATGCTTCTGATTCAAGTTTTCCTATCTGGTTATGAATTGTAAATCTTGGTTATCACTATACAAGACAAATTCTTGTGGGACAAGGTAATGTCTCCACTTCTTCAGGGATTGAATTATGGCATAAAATTCCTTATCATATGTGGAGTATTTTCTCTTAGTCTCATTCAGATTCTCACTGAAGTAGGAAAGCAGTCTATTATCCTGGCTCAAAAATGCTCCAATTACAACTCCACTTGCATCGTATCTCACCTTAAATGTCTCTTCAAAATTTGGTAAGACTAGAATTGGTCGCTCTATTATTTTCTCCTTCATAAATTTGAATCTCCTCTCGGCCTCCTCTATCCATTTAAAATACTTGTGCTTCTTCTTCACTGTATCCATCATTAGTGCACAAATTCCACTAAAATCTCTGATGGATTTCCTATAGAAACATGCTAATCCATGGAATCTTCTTACCTCGAACATGCTTCTTGGTGATGGCCATTCATTGATTGCTTTCACCTTCTCTGGATCCATCTTTAGTTCATTTGAAGAGATCACAAAACCCAATTAAATGAGTTTTGTCTTCATAAAAGAGGACGTCTTCATATTTCAATAGCTTCTCCTGTTGTAGTCTCTTCATCACTAGTGTCAGGTGTCTGAAATTCTCCTCTTTAGTCTTGCTAAAGATCAATATATCATCTAGATATACAACACAAACTTGCCAATGAAATCTTTCGGTATTTCATTCATCAACCTCATGAAAGTACTCGGGGTATTTGTTAATCCAAATGGCATAACAAGCCATTCATACAAACCTTCATTTGTCTTGAAGGTTGTCTTCCATTCATCACCTTCTCTCATTCTTATCTGGTGATACCCACCTTTCAAATCCATCTTAGAAAATAAATTTTCTCCACTTCAACAATCCATTAAATCATCCATTCTTGGCAAAGGAAATCTACACCTGATGGTGATATTGTTAATGGCTCTTGAGTCTGTACACATTCTCCAACCTCCATCTTTCTTTGGACTCAACACAGTTGGCACTACGCATGGACTCAAGATCTCTCTGACCAACCTTTTGTCTAACAATTCCTGGACTTGGTTCTTTACCTCCTCATTCTCTCGAGGTGTCACTCTGTATGCTGCTTTGTTTATAAGACTTGCTCCTGGTATCAGATCAATATGATGGCTCATACTTCTGATGGGTGGTAATGAGTTAGGCATCTCATCCACCACTATGTCAGCAAAATTATCCAACAATTCCTGAATTTATTCAGGCAAATCATCCATTGTAGTACTTGTAAGGAAAAATCCACGTTTCCTCACCACAATAAACTGCATCTCCTGTCCTTTCTTGAATTATTTCAGGAGTTTCTTCCATCTCATGAGAAGTATGCTTGTGCTGGCTTCTTCTTTCACTTTATTCTCCTCTATTGGAAACAACATGTGTGTCCTACCATTCTTCTCCAAGGTGTATGTATTCTTCCTCCCATCATGAATGACATTCCTATCAAATTTCCATGGTATTTCTAACAAAATATGGAATACATCCATGGGAATTACATCACATAGAATTTAATCTCTATATCCTCCTATTTTAAATTCAATGAATCATTATTTAGTGATTGTTACCTGGTGTCCTTTCTACAACCACGAGACTTTGTATGGATTTAGATGCGTAGTTGTCTCCATATCCAATTTATCCACCATCTCTGTGGATACTAAGTTGTCAGTACTCCAACTGTTAATTATCACCTTCCAGACTCTGTCCTTAGTCTTGCAAGATGTCCTAAAGAGATTTTTCCTCTGCACTAGTTTTTCAACTTCTCCCTCTGGTTTTAAGAGAACTTTTCTCAACATCAGAGATGCTCCATCCTCTGCTCCTTCTACTTCAACATTTATTCTCTATGCTTCTAAAATGTGAGCTTCACCTTCTCCTTCTTTCTTTCTCTTGGGACATTCCCAATACTTATGTCTTGCCTTTCCATAGTTGTAACATCTCACTTCTCCTCCTCTTCCTCTTCCTCTTCCTCTGGAAGAACTTCTTCCACCATCTTGTCTTCCTCGGGAACTTCCTCCTCTTTCCGAGTAACTATGTGGTTTCTTAGTCCCATCTTTGGATTTTTTTTCCTTGTCATGGGAAACTCCCTTGCCTTTGTTTGGGATTGGGCTTCTACCTCTACCTTACTGGCTTTCTTTTCTGGGCAACTTATCCTTTGACTTCAGTGTGAACTGATAAGAATCCTCCACAGTCCTTATTGACATCATGTTGATCTCATCCTAGATTTCATATCTCAGGCCATTTATATACTTGGCAAATTTTTCTTCATCTTTCTCTCTTTGTCCAGTTCTAATGTTTGGCTTGTAGAACTCCTCTATGTACTCTTTAACTGTCATACCCTTCTGTCTCAGGTTCTGAAATTTCCTGAACATATTGATCTGGTAATCTTTGGTCATGAATTTAGCCTTGAACTTGGCTACCATTCAGTCCCAATTATTTATCTTATGTTTTCCCTTCCTTCTCCTCTCCGCCTGCAGTTCATCCCACCACAGTGCTGCATGCCCCTTGAGTCTGGTGACAACATGTCTCACCCTCTTCTCCTCATGGACGTATTCATAGTTGAAATATTTATCCGTGGATCATACCCAATCCAACAACTCTTCAACATCTAAATTGCCTTCATACATTTAGACCTCTATCTTGGCTCTAGCTCCCAATCTAACAACTTCTCTTAGAAAGTGCTCTTCGACAACATAATCCCTTGTAGCTTCTTCGACTTCTACTCCTTATCTCTCTGCATCGTTGATCTCTCCAGCATCAGGTGCTCTTCTTTGCGCTGCCTCCATTGCCTCTAGCCTTGCATGAAGTTATCACATTTCCCTTTCTACAGCCCCATTGGATAAAGGTTGTTCCACTTGTCTCCTCGGTGGCATTGTGTCGACTATCTCTCAAACATAGAGTGTGGCTTCAATTTCTTTTGCCTCCTTTATCTCCTTCGCCTGAAATCTACAGACAAAAATACACTCTGATACCACTTGATGCAGTGCCCCTACCTCAGCAGGGACTGATGACCTCCTGGTCTCTGGATCTTCTCAATCTCTGAGCTGGAGCAGATCTTTGATTCCCTGCTGGAATGTTCAATAAATGTCCATAGGTCCTTTTCACGAAAATCTATTGTGCGAACTTGCACCAGGCACAAGCTTCTCTTACGCGACTACTAACTGTGACCATGAGCCTAACCCAAAATGAATTTCATGATTTCATGCGTTAGTTCTTTGCATGTGAATCACCCTGATTCTCCTGACCTTCGAAACCCTGATAGGAGCCTAGAGTTTACTAAATCCTCCCTTATATTACTTCAATGTGACCTTCGGTCATGACTCGGGGTTCAACTCTCAAGTGCGTCGAGATTTCGTGTATCAGGAAATCCTCATATGATTAGATCTACGGTCCACGATATTCCTTTGGTCGATGGATATGATCAAGTCACAATTTCGTGTTTCATGACTTTGGAGGTTGTTTCATCTCTGTTCTTCCAATCCTCGATTCCCGATATTTGCGAGAATCATATCGATGACTCACAAATCCCCATGATCTAACGGCTCTGATCGATTCACAATTTTTCATTTTGTGACTTTGGGAGTCTCCTTACCTCTGTTCTCCCATTATCTGAAATCTCAATGGCACTAGATCGATGGCTCATATATTTCCTTGGATCAACGGTTGTGATCAAGTCAAGATTTCAATTTTCACTCCTTTGACTCTTATGGAGTCCCTTCGACACTTAGCCGAATTCCAAATTTGTGCGCTCCTTGCCACAGATTCTTACGCAAGACTTGGTTCTTGCGGGTGACTGTGCACACCTTGCAACAGTCGCTTTGCACTCCTTTCAAAGGGAAAGTTTCTTGTTATATCTTTTGA
>JASDQU011313430.1:13062-24819 GCA_032191745.1 Picea mariana
CAAGGATGAGGTATTATGTGATGTTGCCCCACTGGATGTCTGTGATGTTCTCTTGGGCCAACCATATATGTGGAGATGCCATGTTGTTTATGAGCCTAGACCCCATAGTTTCATTGTTACTTTGGGAGGTCATCTCTACAGAATACTAGAGGTAGTTCCAACTATTGTTCCACCTAAAAAGTGTCGCAAGGTAGTATCTCGTACTGCAAAATTCAGCTTCTTCACAATCTGTTCAAAAGGGGAACAAAAGGACACTGCAACCACTACAGCCTCACCCCCTGCACCTTCTATCCAATAGAAGAAGGTCCACAAGGTTGCAGCAAAGCACAAAGATTCCTTCTGCACACCCTCCTCTCATGTAGCTCGACTTGTTGAACAACCTCAGCTTCAAAAGGTTCATGACAAACTTCCACAAACTAAGCAGCGCGACGTCTCTAGCAATACAAGCAGCTCACCAAGATGAAAATCCAACAAATGCTTTTCCCTCTCCCCCGAGAACTCAACACAATGGAGAACATTGCTTCCTAAGGAGGTAGGATTGATCCAGGTGGATATCAGTGGCCACCCACCATTTCCAACTAGCTCAAAACAGTTTTCTGGCAAATTTGGCAATTTACTATTTTTAGCAGTTTTTAACTTCCAGGGCCATTTTGAGGGCCCAAATGAAGTTTTTTCGAGATCGAGGCTCTCAATAATAGCTAAATCATGATTGATCCCCCAAAATTAATCTCCTCGATGATACCTTTCCAACAAGCTATCACACGCCTAAAACAGCGATCCTATGCAAAAGTTACGACCCCGGGAAGTTGATGTACTCACTTACCCAAACGGGGCTCACATGACTTTTGGCACTTCATCTCCTAGGGTTACGTTTTTAGATGTATAGGGTTTTTGGCATATTTGATTATTGTAAAAATGCCTTCAGAGCCTCATTGTAATCATCTTCTTGCGTATGCGAGTAGCTGTGACATCTCTTCTCAGAGATAAGCTGCCACCATTCTAGCGAGTCTTTCACTTTGTATTTTTATAGTCTCTGTACATTTCTTTCATTAATAGAAATAATGTATCATTGTATCTCTATGTTTATGGTTGCATATCTGATATATAATTGGATATACGTGATATCTCTGTGCATTTCTTTATTATATCTCTTCTCTCATTTCATGCCAAAAATAATCCGGATCAACTATAGTTGATCATTCCTTTCAATTATGTTCCTTCCAAGTCCTTTAGTTGTACATATCCCCCATCTTTGATAGTATTTACTTCATATGGCCCTAAACAATGCATTCTAAACTTACCAAGGTGTTTGAAAAATTTGTTGTCATAGAGAAGAACTAGCTCGCCCTCCTTAAAACTTTTCTTTTTAATATGTATGTCATACCATGCTTTTCCTCTTGCTTACTATGCTTCCTGGTGAAATCCTGCTAGAATCCCATCGTCTTCCATTTCCATTAATTGACTTAACCTTTCCTGTATTGCGCCTCTTTATGTCGTGTTGGTAATTGTTGCTCTGCACAGACTAGGTACCAAAAATTCTAATGGTACTACTACTTCCTAAACATACATCAATTTGAATGGTTTATGTCCTGTCAAATTATTACATGTGGTCCTATATTCCCATAATAATGTTGTTATCTTGAAGTCTGAATCATCCCTGTTGAAATTGTAGATTTTATTCCAAGCATTTTCCAAGATCTTATTGAAAGCTTCTACAGTTCCATTTGCCTGAGGATGATATGGTCTACTCTTATGGTGGTAGAATTTAAACTCCTCAGTCATAGCCCTGATGGTGTTATTGATAAAATGAGTTCCTTTGTCACTCATTAGAATTCTTGGACATCCAAATTTGGTGATCACTTGCTCAAACAAGAAGTGTGTTGTTTTCTATGCGCTACATCCTTTGATTGGTGTTGCTTCTTCCCATCTTCTTAAGTATTCATTCACATAAATGATATATCTAGCTCATAACCTTTTTGTTGGTGGATTAATAGGTACCATAAAGTCTATTTCCTATTTGTAAAATACATGCAGATTCACTTGTGGTCTTAGAGGCATCTCATCCCTTATGTTGGGTTTGCCAACCCTCTGATAGAAATCACATTTCTGGCAATATTCCCTGACATATTTATGGATTGTTTGCCACCTTAATCATGTGTGCACTACCTTCTACATGATATATTTACCTGCATAGTCTCCTCCAGCTATACCTTCATGAGCTTCTGCCAAAATTTTGGACTTTTCATGTTCCAATACACACCTTCTTAAAATTTTATATGTGCCCATTTTGTATAAATGTCTTGCAATAAGTTGATATTCTACAACTATGAATACCATATTTTTATTTCGTGCAGTGCTAAACTTGTGGTGCAACCCTTGTTCTTAAGTATTCAATAATATCAGTGAAGTACTCATCAACTACCTATACTGAAAATAACAATGCATCAGAGAAGTTGTCTTCCAAGTTATTAGGTTCTTCTCCATTAGTTACCCTTGACAGGTGATCAGGTCCTGCTTTCATCTTCCCTGGTTTGACTATCACTTCAAAATCAAATTCTTGGAACAATAATAGCCATCTACAGATCCTCCCCCCCCAACATTGGTTTGTTGACTACATATTTGAGGGAATAATGGTCTGTGAACATTTTAAAGTGTTTTCCCAGTAAATAGTGCCTGAACTTATGAAGTGCATATACCATAGCTAGGCCTTCTCTTTCCGTGGTGTTGTAATTATACTATGATTCTGACAAATTTCTGCTTGCAAATACTATAGGATGGTCTAAGTCCCCTGCTCCTGGTTGTGCCAAAATAGCCCCAAGTGTTATGGATGATGCATCTACATGTACATGAAATTTCTTTTCCCAATCTGTAAATACTAGTATAGGTGTTGTTACCATATTTTGTTTTAAAGCATCCAAACCTTGTTGTCAGTCTTCATTCCACTGAAATTTGGTGTCCTTCTTTAACAGTTTTTCCATTGGGGTAGTAATTTGCACATACCCCTTTATAAATTTCCTGTAATAGCCTGTATGTCCCAGTGTTTCTCTTAATTGGCGCACTGACTTCGATGGTGGTAAATTTACAATGACTGCAATCTTAACATGGTCCACTAGTAAACCTTGTTTACACACTATATGTCCCAACAATATTCCAAAGGGTGTGCCAAAATGCATTTCTTGATATTCAATGATATCTGAAATTGGATGCATCTTTCCAACATGAGTCTCAACACTTCTACATGGTCCTTTAACATACTATATACAATCCATTCATCCAAATGAGCTTCTAGAAACTAATGTATGAATTCCTTAAAAGCATCTATGAATACTCTTGAAAATATGGTTGGTGCATTCTTCATCCCAAATGGCATCACTGTATATTGGTAGGATCCCCATTCTGTAGCAAAAATAATCTTATACCTGTCCTCTGGAGCTATTTTGATCTGATGATAATATGAGAATCCATCTGTGAATGAATATGCTTCCTGGACTACCACATTCTCTAAGACCTCATCTGTAAAAGGGGTAGGAAAAGGGTCATGTAAGAAAGAATCATTCAATTTTCTCAAATCTACACAAATCTGTATCCCCCCTTGTTTATTTTATTGGACTACCATAGGACTTATCCATTCAGACTCCTCTAGTGGTTCTATGATACCAAATTCCAACATTCGGTCAATTTCTACTTTCACTTTCTGTTTATACCCTGGGTTCAGTCTGTATGGTCTCTTCCTAATAGTTCTAGCCTCAATTTTGAGGGGTATATTCATCTCACCTAGCTACCCTGCTATGTCTTTCATCTATGTAAAGTTTTTTGGAAATGGGTCACTGTATTCATGCAGTAACTCTATTATTCTTTCTACTTTTTGCTCATCCCAATAGTCTCCAATACTTTCCATTTTAGGATTTTCATCTGTCCCAATGTTGACTTTCTTCACTTTGATTGGTGCAAAAAATACTTCTAACTCCACAGATGGATGTTCCACCTGTCTTTATCCATCGATTTCTATAATCTAAATATTGTGTGAATCATCTTCATCTGGTGCTTCCTCTTCAACATAATAGCATGAAATTAGTTCTTTGATTGTCTGTCTGTTCTGTTGTTGATATTCTTTCATGATTTCAACCTCTGGTTCTTCAATAAATATCATTCCATGTATTAGCTTCAGCGTTGAATCAATGTTGGGGTTCTCACATTCAAATGAGAAGGTTACTACAAAATTCTGTTGTAAACTTGTCCATTATGCAGTGCCTATGCGCATCTCCTTGTCTATATACTAGTTTCCTAGGATTCCTTCCAATGTATGGATAAAGTGATGAGGCAATTACTCTGGTGGTGTCATCCTCCACTTTGTTTTTCACTTCTCTATGTCTTGGAATGGTGTTCCCTATCCATTATACCTCTACATTTTATTTCTCTCCTGCTCTGCACCAAATCTAATGCACAACATTCATTTACCCCAACTGCAGTTGGGTTAAAATAATATTTTTCTCGTGCAGTGGTTATGTGCAACTGGTTTATTTCTTCCAGATCCAAACAAGTGGGTTCTACAAACCTTTCTCCTTCTAAAGGATCTAATGGTGCAATGGATCTATATTATCTTGAGTCAAAATTCATTTTCCTTGTCTTCAGATTGATTATATCTTGTTTATCAAATGCCCAATCCAATCCAAGTAATGACGGGTACGATGTTGTGCCATCTACTATCTCTATTACTTCAAAATCTTCCATAGTGCGCAATCCATCCAAATCTGTTGTCGCACCTTTAAGCCTTCCAATTGATAACACTCTGTGTTGATTTGCTAGTTTCATCTGGACAGGTGAATAGCCTAGTGTGGGTTCTCCCATGAACTGCCATGTCTTCTTAGGTAATACATTTACTTCAGAGCCTAAGTCCAGTATAATATCGCCCATATTGAAATCCCTAATATTAGCATTTATTTTGAATTCTCTGCTTGTTCTTATTCTAGTATGGAGATGATTGTCTGTTTTCTGTTCTAGCTTCCCTTTTTCCTCTATGCTATATATTTCTAGTATATTTTGTAAAAACATAACAGATGATGGGTCATTCAATATCTTAATACAGGATTGCATAAAATTCTTTATGGTACTTACTTGATCTAAAGGTTGTCCTTTACTGGTATGGTGCATTAAGGAGGGCATATCATACATTGGTGAGTTATGAGTTTACTGCGCGGCTACTGTAGATGCAAAATTTTGCTTGAGAAACTCATGTATGGCCTCTTTAAATTTTTACTTTTATTTTCATGCATCAAACTTCTTCTGTGGCTTAGTATTCTTCTTAACCCATTGGTGTTTCGATGGATCTTGTTTGATTGCATCAGTTCCTGTCTTGGCTCCTCCTCGAGTAACTATGTTGATGTTTCTCCCATCATCCCTAGATTATGCAGATATCCCTGGATTATGGTTGTTCTGGTTCCTTTTTTCTTGGATCTTCCCCAAGAGTGTCGGACAATCTTCTGTGTCATGATTCGTTGCGCGACAATACATACATGTCGCTGGTGGGAATGGACATTCCCTTGTGTAATGTCTTGTTTGTTGGAAGTTGTGGCACACTGTTGGTCTTCTTACTCTTCCAAATCCCCATCTTCCTCGTCCTCCACCTCTATATCCACCTCGATCTCTGTGTGGTTCATTGTACTAAGGTACCTAGTTATACTGTGCGGGATTGTGTTGTGGATGCACATTATTATACTGTGGTTGTGCATTGTTGTATTGTTGTTTCACATTATTGTATGGTGGTGGTACCTAGTTGAACTGAGGTGCATCTTTTCCTATCATCATTTATACTTGCACCCTATAAGTATTATAAGTTATTTATCTGATCAGCTTCATCTTCCTACAATCCTTATCATCATGACCCACTGATTTGAAAAAATTGCAATATGAACTTTTGGGAACTATCTTATACTTTTGCATCATTGGGAAATGATATGGATCATGCCATGCATTTTACAAATCTTGCACCATGGTATTCCTGTTGGTAAATGGTTTGGTACCCATGTTTCCATATACTGCGTGAAAGTGGGACATTCATTCTTATGGTGTCCTTTTGTCCTGCATAGGGTACACCAAACAACTTCTCTTTTCTCTTTACCCTTATTCTGGTTAAGATGGAATGTTAGGTTCTTCAAATCCTCCTTGTTGGATCCATCTACTGATACTGGTTCTCTTCCAATTGTAAGGATTCCTACAAAGCCTCTTCCTGAGTTTGGAACTTATGTTTTTTAATGGGTATTTCAAATATAGTAATAGTGAGTTCACAAATAAGTGCCTATGTTGCATGTTAGTCATTACATATTTCAACTTACCTTTCAAATGATTAAACCTTTGATCAATCTCCCAAATAGACTCACCTGGTCTTTTTCTAATTTCAATCATTTCATTCATATACTGGTCTTCGAAGCTAGGCTTTTGAAATTCGTTTATCAATAGTTTTTTCACATCTGCAATAATCTTTGTTACTCCTGGTGGATTGTTTACATCTAGACTCATGTAGCAGTCTAGTGCGCGGTCCCTTACTGTGATTTCTAATTGCGCTAGATTTGTATACTCATATGTGATATGCTTTGCTTCCCATATATTCTCACAGATGAATAAGTGTTTTTCAGGGTCCTCTAATGCCTCTCCCCAAAATTATGGTAACCTGATCGTGGGATCATGTCCTACGATTTTAAAATGTGTTGAACTATGACCTCCATGCAATGTAGATATTTGATTGTTACTTCATGAACTGGCTCCCCCAGTTGATTCTCCTTGATTGGATCCCTGTCCTATTTCTTGTCTTCTTCCACTAAAATTCGGTTGTATAAACGTTGGTGTTCTTTCTGGTTTTTTAGTCACACATGTTGCACATTGACGGTGATATGAATTGGAGTTCTGCCTTCTGTTCCTGTCTTTGGACATCTTGTTTTACTTTCATATGTTTCACGTAGGATTTCCTCAATCTGCTCCATAGCCCGGGGATCCTCTACCTCTTCTTCATCGCTTTCCAAGCCCTCTCTATTAGCTATGGCTCTCTTCTTGTTATTCATCTTATATTGGTAGGGTACTCTATTGCACGTCTTTCCATCTTTTTTAATTATCTACTTTATCTAGTTTTCCTCCATCATTATTGGTTCCATGTCCTCCTTCTTATTTCCCTTCTCTATCTCTCCCTCCATTTCGCAGCCTCTTGTCAGTGCTTCCCCCCTTCCCCCATGTGCACAGGGAAGTCTAGTTGTATGATTCCATGGTAATCACACCATTGCCATATAATAAAATCTTTATTGAATTATATAGTTATCTGATGTACCTACCTCTGGGTCCTTTTAGAAAATCATGCTTTGTTGTGGTGTAAGACTTCGTGGTATCTACTAAAAATTTAGTGATAAATCTTGTGACAACACTTTCTAACTAGAAATCTATTATGCGTGTAAATTTGTTAATAACTTGTTGTAACTGCGAGATCTCTACATGATTCCACTCTAGATGTCTGATTTAATTTGTAGGGTGGTTGTATTTTAATCTCATTAACCACTCCTGCAACAAATGCAAGAACTCAAAGAAAAATACTTCATGCAAGTTGCTAAACACGTATTTGTTGAGATATTTGTGTGGTCTTAACTTAGGGTTTCTGTTATCCTTCTGTGCAAATTCAAGTTCCTTTTTTTTCAACCATCTTTTGATATCCACCTTTGTTTGATTCCATGGCCTAAACATTCCATTCTTTAGTTTCATTCTCCACACATTTCTTCCACAGATCCCATCCACTCAATCCCTTGTAGTTCCAACCGACAATGGAACCATTTCTTGGTTAGATATATCACTTCTTAGTCTTCTTGGGTTGACCCAGGTTTGGATCTCAATAGGTTTCCAAAAAAACCCTCTAAAACTATCGACCCTCCTAGTAAACCAGAAGGCAACACTATGCGCAGAGTGCACAATGCATTCTCACCTGAGATATATTTATGGGTGGCTGTAATGCTCAAGTGCTTGCATTCTAGGAATGAGTGGGGATTTGGGAGTGTATTATATCTTTCTTTATGCCTTAAACTTGTTATTATTTCAAGTATTTATAAGACTCATTCATATTTATCCTCATGCATGCTTACTAATGCATCTAGTTAATCATTCATTCATAATCTAATCATTGACAAAAAGTAAAAATTCAAGAAACATCACATAGAACACAATTTTTACCGTGGTGAACCCCCTCCTGGGGCTACGTCCACAAAGATCTATCTTCTTTTCTCTTTTATTTAATATTTTTAAAATATGGTGTTGCACACATTACATATTCACTCATACAATCATGATGAGGTTAAGGAACCATTGTGAGGTGGACTAGATCACACCAAGATCCTCATCCTATGACCTAACCCTCAAAATATATCTTACTTGACTCTTCTACAACCTTATTACAATCATAGTCATCATCATAAACTCATCAATAATAACCAAACCCCCAACCTAGACCTCCTAGGTCTTTATTTATACTACTCTACTGGCTTATAGTCATTACAATCCTTATCAAAAACTCTAACCCTATCATGGTTAGGCTTTCCTTCCTGCATGCCACATTTCTATTCCTCTTGCATGTTGCTTTTACTTATTTTTTTCCATGCTAATTTCTTTCCATTTGTTGCATGCACTCCAAAATTAGGTCTTCCTTTCCCAAATTAGGTCTTTCCCAAAATAGAGTTTTTCTCCAAAATTAGGCCCGCACCCAAAATAACCTTCCTTCTGAAAATAGGCATGCGCCCAACATACACTATCATAAATGAATCTACATAGGTATGCAATACATCATTCATCAAATGCATAAATGTAGCTTGGGCATTACATAAAACAAAATACATTACCAACCATTCACATAGATATTGCCTTTTCTTGAAGGCGATCTTTGAGGTGTAATCTTATTTAATTTGTACCTAGTGTGTGTTTATTTGAGATCTAACTTGGTGAAGTACTTAGCATGTTGCAATTGATATAATGAATAATACATCCTAGTTATAGGGTACTAGTTCTTGAGGGTGATCTTGTTCAAATCTATGTAATTGATATAATTTTCTAACTCCCATAATTCTTAGGTACTGTCATGATAGGTGACCCACAAGGTGAGGTACTTGGTCAAATTACTCCCTAATATAATATCTTTTGCAACTATATCCTAACGTTGTTGGCATCTTTATAGGAAGAATGTGCTTTTAATTGATGGCAAGAACAACACCAAATGAAAGCTCGAGAGTGACAAAGACGAGAAAGCTCAGAAGAGATAGCGATTTCCAGAAGTACAGACGAGGTCCAAGAGACGGACTCGCATGAGGAGAAAAGGTCAAGACCCATGAAAACTTAGAAAGAATTCTAAAGTTGGAGAGATCAAAAGCTCAGGATGAAGAGCGACAATTGTCATTGGATCACTGATCTAGAGGACCAAAAACTGTCGGATTGAATTAATGAAGGATAGGATAAGAAGGTAAAAATGATTGAGAATTCGATCATCCAAATTTTTGTCAGTCGTCGGATTGATTCAAGTGGAAGGAAAGGATAAGCAAGGGCTAAGATCTGAGATCTCTATCACCTGAATTTTTGTTAGCCGTCAGATCAAAATAAGTGGAAGAACAGAATAAGTTATAAGGCACGCTAATATCAGCAACCGATAATCGGGCACTCAAATCTATGGTCAACAAGGCATATCAGACCCCTCAATATTTCTTCCTTTAACCATGGTGGGGGGTGTCCAAGTTGGTGGTATTTCTCATGTGGGACCCTCATACGTGTCACCTTCTTGTTAACTAGGACCCCCCTCGCTCATTACCACTTACCGCCTAACCCCCCCTCTGAGGAAACCACCAAACCAATCATACATACCTCCTCCACACTCTGACGTCACACTCCACTACCGTGCTCTGCCTCTACCTCCACTACACTGCCTATACATCTCACCCACGTCAGCAGACCATCTCAGCAAGGACATGTGGCAGACCACGTCGGAAAGGACATGTGGAAGACCACATCAACAAGTACACATGGCATAATCAAATGATGACAAGTGTCAAGAAGAAATTGACTCATGCCATGTCAACAAGTGATGTAAGCAAGCTACGGAACTTCGGGAGACTTACTTCGGAAGTTTCATCACCAAAAAATGTCAAAAGTCTCGAAGTCCCAAAGGGTGAAGGTTCGAAGTCTCTCTCAGTCGTCCGATATGAAGATCACCTCGGGTGCATTCTCAACCGTTGATCTAGTTCATTGGAAGGATAGTCTAAGTGGAACTGTTAACTGACAGCAAGTGGTCTCCACCACTTATGACTTACTCAGTAGGTGATCACTATGGAGGAAAATGGAGCAGCGACTTGTCAATGTCCTGATGTCCCAAAGTAAGAAGGGACCATTGATCATCAAGACTCACAGGTGGCACATGATCCACAAGACCAGAGAGAATCAATTCGGGAGTTTGTGGTTGGGAAGGAAATGAGATCGTCGAAGACCCAAGGACCGAAAAAGATCTAGGTCGTCGGTTGCTAGAAGGATGTGTGGCAGAAATCTGTGCAGTTCGGGAAAAACACTTCAAGAGAAAGTGAAGGAAGCAATGTTGATATTTGAAATTTCTGAAGTCCGAAGACCCGAAGGATATGTCGATATTGATCCGAGAGGGACACACGTCATTGGATTTTCAACTCCAGAAAAAGATGATAGAGATAAAGTTAAAATTGACAGTTGAAATCTCCAAAGTCCAGAGACCCAAAGGAGATCTCAACCTTTAATTCAACAAGGACACATGTCAGTGGATCATCAACTCTGAAAGATTGGCATACAAAGAAAAGCAGGTTTTGATATTTGAAACTCTCGGAGCCTGGATCATGAAGTAAATCACAACCATTTATTTAGGAAGGCGAGATCTGATCTGAAGACTTGAGAGGATAGATCTAAACCGTTTGTTCAGGAGCACCATCAAGATCGTGATATCGACAGTCCTGTCTCATTGCGGGGATTGAAGGTGTGTGAACTTTAAAATGTTGACGGAGGGATGCAATCGAAACCATGGTTTGGATAAAGTACAAGTGGATCTCTGTAGTGAATTGCGGGGCAAAAAGCGAGTTTTCCTAAAACCTCCTTTGGACACTCCTGCAATCACTTGGTCACATGAGATCTTCGCCCAAGCTCATATCAAGAAACGGAGCTAGCGCTCACTAGATGAAGATCGGGAAGCACCTTTTGAATAGGAATTTGGTCACCATCGATGGTCACGTGAAGGAAGGGGATTGGAAGCCAAAGAAGAAAAAAAAAACTGATTGTAACTATGAGAGAATACAAAGAGTTATGAATGCCAGAGAAGCCAAAGAATCTTAGGATAATGCACGGTAATGATGAACAGATTTAGTATAACCTCCAGGGAAGATGAATATTTTGAATGATGATCATGTAGAGGACTCTAGGTGAAAAAGACATGAAGAACAGAAAATATAGTGTGATTTTTCGAGAGTGATGCATGTGGGAAGGATGAGACGCAGTGCATAATCTGAAGGGGAGATATGTGGCGCAGTAAAGAGTATGCAGAGGAATAACAGAGTATAAAAGGCATAAGAGAAGATGAACAATTGGGGTGTTGATCACATAAAGAAAAGAGAATGGAGCATAGAAAAAAATCGAAGCAGAAGCAAAATAATGCATAGAAGCTGAAGAAGGCAGAGGAGACAAGGGGTTGTAATAAACCATATCAGAGACAGAGAAAGTAAGTAAATTTTTGTAAGA
>JASDQU011313431.1:7170-21150 GCA_032191745.1 Picea mariana
AGTCCATACTTCTATCAGTAAGTCCCCTTTTGAAACATGTTTTAGATATTTGCTACCTTTTCCATTGGATGTTGTTTATGGACATCAAGGAGGAGTGAGGGAAGACATCATAGGAGAAGCATTGAAAGCCAAGAAGTTTGTTGAAAATATTAGGTAGATCCATTTACAAGTACACGAGACACTAAGCATTTCATAGGAAAGGTACAAGGCCCAACATGGTCATCACATAATATAAAAATCATTCAAAGTGGGAGATAGAGTTTGGTTATAGCTGAATATGGAAATACTATAGGGTCCTGATAAGAAGATCAAAGCTCTATGGTATGGCACTTTTGAGGAATTCGATAAGTTAGGTGATAACATCTATAGACTCAATATACCCCCATACATGCACATTTACTCAATAGTGAATGTGGAGAATTTGAAACTCTATGAGCCTTCGATATTGGATTAGGAAATTGAGGAGTAGGTCCTACCTACCATAGAGGACTTAGCACCAGAATCTTAGGTAGAATTGGAAGAACATAAATTTTTGTAGAAGAGTTCCATAACTACCAGAGAGGGGAAACATGACCTTTGGAAGATCAGGTTGAAAGGACAACTTCCACCCGAGGAAAAATGGTACTCCAAGGAGAAGGTAGAGGAAAACTTTGATCACCTCATTCAATAAAATATTTTGGGGATCAAAATCCTCCCAAAATGGTGAGGTATGATTTGGATTGGATCATTATATAATTTTTCATCTATCTTAGTACTTTATGGGTGGAAAAATTGGAGGAATTGGTTTGCAGGCCCATTTTAATGGTAGGTCCCAATTTAAAGATTTTGGGTCCAAAACCTTCTAGATCCATTTGTAGGCATCAAACGACATTTTTTGGGGTACAAAATTTGTAAGTGTATCTCCCATCCACTTGACGCTATTCTACACATCAATACCTTTCCTACAGTGCAAAAATATCCTCAATTGGATCTTGTATACAAAAGTTATTCCTCCCACAAATTGAACTTTCTTGTTCACCACCTTGGTACAAGTGGACTCCACGTGAGCCCCCATTACTCACACATGTGAGGATAGCCACGTGTGGACTTTCAACAATATTCTATAAGGTCCAAAACCATATGACTAATTGAAGGTTGAGGATGTAAAAACCCTAACCTTAAATAAATATAGAGCTATGTTAAATATTGGGCAATTAGGAAGGGAAGGGATTCCATTATTTTGTATTGTACTTATTCTATATTTCAATAGAGAATCTATGAGTGGAATTGTGAGAGAATAACAAAGGGGCAAGGATATTTTTTAGAAACCATTCTGGCCACAATGTCAAAGCCAAATCCATCGTGAATGCCCCTTTCTTTTTACTTTCTATTCATGACCGAAGAAAAGAGAGCGAAGCATATGCTTCCCATGATATATCTTTGGGTTCATTTGTGTGAATGGTGTGTACATTTTCTTGTTCTTTCATTTTTGTATTCAGTTTCATAAATCTGAGAAATAAGCTAGTAATAACTAATCTTGAATCTAAGGACATAAATTGCATAATCTAAGATTTCCCAATAGTATAATATCTAATGTGTCTAATTGTTCTAGTGGAATATCCATGACAATTTACAAATCATGGGAGGGAAAACTTAGAAATTCTCAACCTTCCACATGAGAAAAAAATAGTTGTAGTTGATGGTTTCTACCAACAAAAAATATTATTATTGAATGTAAAAAACAAACAATTAGTTACAGATTTTAATGCGTACATATTTATCTCCCAATCCATATTTCCCCATCCTCCTCGACCAATGAGTGATTTTTTTCTTTTTATTTCTAGCTTGTGAAATTATTTATACAGTGAAAGAAACATAAATACCTAACCAAGATTTGTATGTAACACTAAAAATAAACGATACAAACTATTTATTACTTACATCCACCATTTTTTATTGTTGGGTCTGCATGGCCCTTGAAAAATTTGCTTCTTCAACTTTTGAAATTTTTGACAAAGCCTTGTAAACATTTTCACTTATTTTTGGGGTTCGTTTATCCACCCTTTTCTTATGAAATTTGGAGAATTTTATAATTTCCCTATGATAATTATTCTTTGTCCAATTAATCCTTTTCCTCATCAACTACAATAACTACTGCAAATAAAAAATCACTTCAATATACATTTTATACACTTCTTTCACTTCCCTATTGATATATTCTAAATTCTGGCCACTACAAGGCTTGTGAAAATTATTCATAAAGTTACACCTTACTACATAACTCACTTCCTTATGAAACTTTTTACTTAGTTAATTCAACTTCCTCACTTGTCCCAAAATAATTAGCAATGTATATGCACTAGGGATGTTTTATGTGTCGTTAATATTGTTTTCTCTTGGCTTCCCTTGAATGGAAGAATTATCACATGCATTATCAGGCCCTACAAATAATCGATTTCTTCATATTAGGAAAAATATTAATAATATAGTAACTTATATAGATTGAAAAAAAAAACTACTATTTCTATCATGCCATACTTGCTACATTATGAACTACTTTTGAATTGGAAATTGGCTTAGAAAAAGTTTCTACATTGGTAGAAAAAATACAAGGCACCACACTTATGGAGACTTGAAAAGCCTCTATATCTTGTTGATGATTACAACTACGTGAGACATCCTACAGGACACATATTGAGTGAGTCGACCTGAGAGAGATCCCATGAGTTGCGTGTGCCCATGAGATGGATGTGTGGTTCCTCTCTGAGACGGAGATGGAACGTTGTGCCCATGTGTGGGGTGAGGAAGCCCATGAGTTGGGTGTGTGGTTCCTCTTTGAGACGAATATGGAATGTTGTGTGCCCTTGTGGGGTGAGGAAGCCCATGCTTTGGGTGTGTGGTTTCTCTCTTAGACGAAGATGGAATGTTGTGTGCCCCTATGGGGTGAGGAATCCCATGAGTTGGGTGTGTCGTTCTCTCTGAGATAGAGATGAAATGATGTACTGGTCTCCTATGTGCAAAGAGTTGAGATGATTTTATAGTCCAGATGGTTGTGAGAAATAATGAGACAATGATCTGTCGAGTTGGACGTGCATGTGGCTGAGCATAGGTGAACATGATCCTAGTGGCTGAGCACTAGTGAGTGTGATTATCCTGTGAGGCGCAGTGAGAAAGCGATCTGCTGAGTTGGACGTGCCTATGGCTAAGCACAAGTGAACGTGATCCTAGTGGCTGATCACTAGTGAGTGTGATTCTCTAGTGAGACACATTGAGATACAGATGTGGACATCCCTGTGTTTGAGCACAGATGGATGTGCCCCTAGTGGCTGAGCATCAGTGGGTGTATGAGATCCCTTGCTATATTTTCCAAGATTTAGACTTACGTGTTGTTGATGATTGCAACAATGTGAGTCATTCTCCAGTTTACAAACCTTTGAGATGTGGCTCATTGCAACCATGTGAGGTATTCTCCAACTTACAAACCTGAGAGAAAGCCCCTAAAAAGGGTGTGTGATTACTATCTGAGACAGAGTTGAAACGTAGAGTTGAACTCCTCCATTCAGAGAGTTGAGAAGAACTCCAGATTATTATCCAGTGGGAAAGACAATCTGCTGAGTTAGACATGCCTGTGGCTGAGCATAAGGTGAACGTGTGAAATCCCAAAGTGTTGGGTGCATCATCATGAGAACATAAATGAAGATGATGTATTAGCCTCCTCTAAGAAGAAGAGTTGACTAGAAACTCTAGATGACTCTCCTATGTAATGCACTGGGAAAGAAGATCTATTGAGTGGACATGCCTGTGGACGAGCACATGTGAATGTGTGAAGAAGTGATTCCTCTATGTAATGCCGTAATCCAGAGATATGGACATCCCTATGGATGTGCCCCTAGTGGATAAGTACTAGTGGGTGTATCATATCGCTTGCTATATTTTTCAAGAGTCAGACCTTCCTGTAACCCTAATTGTAATGTAAAGGGTACATGTCGGCCCCACTTTAATGTGACTCGTAATTAATGTAAAATATAATTAATCTGGTTAATATTTTTTATATTATAAGCTACTGAGGTCGGCCCTGTTGTGCTAGTAGACACTTATGTTGACAGGTTTAGGTTAGTATAAGTAAAGGTAAATTCCCTATTGAGGAAACATATCTTTCTTGTGAGTTTGGAAAATTCAGCAAGTACACCTTCTTGGGAAAAGTGCACACCTCTCTTGGGCGCTAGTATTCTACGATTTGAGCACCCTCTTGTGTGCTAGGTTTTATCTTCGTGCTGAAGGTATTTATCTTGAAAAATATAACAAAGGATTTGGCTGGGTTTTCTTCCCTTGTTGAGAAGGGTTTCCCAGGATACTCCTTGTGTTCTTATGCATGGTGTTTCTTCTTGTGATCTTGGTTGCTGCAACATTTATGGTTATGGTTAAATGATAAAAATGGAATGAAATTCATGCTTAACTTTGAATATTGAAAAATAAACATGGTATCAGAGCATAGGTCTTGAAGAACCCTCTGCACAAGCAAATTTCAATCATCCTCTCTCTCTTCTGTAAAACCGTATGACCCTCCTATGGTTTCCAGAAATTTCGTACGACCTACCTCTTTGAGGAGTTTCAACACTTGTCACTTGGAATTTGGTGATAAAAAATACATAGGAGTGTATGGCCTACTTCAACGCACCTCCAACAAGCTTCAAATTGCATTTCTGAGCATTTTGGCGTTTTGGCCCTAGGGTTTCTAGGGTTTCGCTAATTTCTGTAGAAATTTCAGTATTAGGGTTTCTACAACTCATTGAAGGAGCTCTTCAACTCACCAGTTTTCTTCCATATTTAAAAGGATTATTGTTGGTAGTCATAAGTCCAACAAAACCTAAAAGTGCTAGCCTATCCTAGCCATTAGGTTTTCTATCCCAATTGACAAAGGGTTGTGAAGAATTTAAAATTATGATGAACAAAACTATGACGGAAGTTAACCTTGATGGATCAAGCAACTTCAAGTTTCTGGAAGACAAGACTTCAAAGGAAGACTTATTGTGGATGATACAAAAATGTGACACTATGACTACCTCCTTCATGAAGATGTCACAGGATAGAGATCAACCATGTGCCATTGGAAAAATCATATCAACACCCCCAGGTATGCACTTGTATATATATTATTTGTATCATTGTCATGAGGGTAATTGCAGGACGAAGGAACCTTTTGCTGAAGTCATGGATCCCGACGGATTTCAGTGCATTCAGAGGAACAACACACTAGAAGTGAATAATTTAGGTTGGATTTTTGTAATCATCATTCCTCTAACCTATATTTCTAAAGTTTGCTACATTACAAGTAAGTGTTGTAGTTGTGACAACAATCCTTAAATTGTTTTGATTCTAGAGAGGCACTCATTATTCTCCTTTAGGAGATATTCTTGTTTTGGTTCCTCTTTTTTTCTTGTTCCAGACAAGTTAAGATCAAAGGAAGATGTTTATCCTTCATAGGGAGCCACTTGACTCAGAGGGAGTCGAAACTATTTGAGAAAGAGGAAGAATAGAACCATCATTGGGGAAACCAATGCAATAATACATGATCAAAATATTTCTATGATTCTATGGGCATAAACATGCATGACACATTATATGTTCATAACAAGGGTCTTCACCAGACTTTGAAAAACATAACTCCCAAAGAAGTATTCACCGAAGTGAATCCTCAGATTGAACACTTCAATTTATTTGGGTGCCTAGTGTAATTTCATGTCCCCAAAGAGAAGAAGTACAAGCTAGATCCTTTAGAAATAAAGGATACAATGAATATTCAAAGACATTCTAGATCGACATCCCGAGTCAGAGAGAGATTGAGACAAGCAGAGACGTTGTCCTTGAAAAAGAGATAGTCTTTCAAAGATCTAGAGAATCTCAGATGGAGATTGACATTAAGAAAATACCTTCTCCCCCTTGGATTTCAGAGGGAGACAAACATTATTCTAGTTGATTTAGTTGCTCTAGTTGATATGTTCAAAGATATTGTAGTAGGGCATAAGAGGCCTACCTAGACTCACTCTGCAATAGGCAGAGAAACATACAAGCCTCTCAAGGCACATCCTGAGAAAGAAAAAGAGATTTTCAAGCTATCCTTCAAACATGAGCCACCTTATTGATGATGAGCCTACTTGTCTTAGAGAAGCAACATGAAAATAGGTATGACAAGATGCCATAACAAAAAATACCACTATATATTAAAGAATGATGCATAATATATTATTCAGGGACCGAAAGGGAAGTCTGTGGTAACTTCCAAGTGGATCTATAAGATCAAACATGCAGCTGATGAAAGTGTCTAGAAATACAAATCAAGATCTATATCTAGAGGTTTCTCACAAATAGAGGGAGTTTTCTCTGATGAGACACTTGATCCAGTAAACCCAATATACTTCCATCCGTACGGCCATCCATGATTTGGAAACTATATCCGATAGATAAATTCTTGATGAGTTTGGATTTCAACAAGAGTGTTGCTGATCCAAACCTATATCATTACAATGTTGATGACGAGAGCATGATTTCAGTGACTTATTCAGAAAGCCTTGTTGTTGGAAACTAGTAATCCTTGACTTCTGAATTCGAGATGAAGAATCTGAGTATGATGCACTACTTCTTGTGACAAGAAGTATGACAGAGGACCAATGAGATTTTCCCGAGTTTAGGAAAATATAAAGTGAAGATATTAAAGAAGTTCAAGTATGACATAATGAAAAATCCACCGTGATGAATTTAAAAGGATAAGATTGATGATGATTCAGAAAAGACTGATCCACAATTGATTGGATCACTGATGTATCTGGTTAACACCAGTCTTGATTCATGCCATGCAGTGAATGTGCTTAGTCATTTCATGAGTCAACCGAGACAGACTCACTAGACAAAACATGTATTAATATATATACGAGCCACAGTTGGATATAGCCTGGGATATGTATCCAAGAGAGAACTTGAGTTTGCGTGATATGCCAATTCAGATTGAGCAGAAAGTACAATAGACCGGAAGAATACATCCAGTTGATGTTCTACCTTGAAGTTTTCCATAGTTTCCTAATGTAGCAGAAAACAAAATCTCTATGGCCTTGAATACCACATAACCAGAGTATGTACCATTGAGTGTGTGAAGCAGTATGGATTCACAAGATTCTGACATATTTACTTGATCATGAGATGGATCCTATGATGATAACCAAGAGCCCTGTATAAATCTCCTTGAGAACCTAGTGTTTCCTGATGGATCAAAACACGATGAGATGAAATATTCTTATATTAGAGATATGATACAAAGGAAAATCATACACATTCAATGCCTTCCTACACATGAGCAAATTGCAGACATCTTCACCAAACTAAATTGGTGAAGAATTCCTCCCTAGTTGAAAGGGAGTATTGATGACTCCAACCAAGAAAAAATTCAGAGTACATCCATGTGAGACCTGGCATGATGAAGAATTCCTCCCTAGATGAGAGGGAGTGTTGATGATTGTAGCTATGTGAGACATTCTCCATCTTACAAACCGGTGAGATGTGGATCATTTCAACCATGTGATATATTATCCAGATTACAAACCTGAGAGAAATCCCTTGAAAAGGGTGTGTGGTTCCTATCTGAGACAGAGCTGGAATGTAGAGATGACCTCCTCCATTCAAAGAGTTGAGAAGAACTCTAGATGATTATCCTGTGAGAAAGGTGATCTGTTGAGTTAGACGTGCCTGTGGTTGAGCACAAGGTGAATGTGTGAAATCCCAAAGTGTTGGGTGCATCGTCATGAGAATAGAAATGAAGATGATGTATTAGCCTCCTCCGAGGAGAAGAGTTGATGAGAAAATCCAGATGAATCTCCTGTGTAATGTAGTGGGAAAGAAGATCTATTGAGTGGACGTTCCTGTGGACAAGCACAAGTGAACGTGTGAAGAAGTGGTTCCTCTGTGTAATGCATCGAGCCAAAGATATGGACATCCCTATGGATGTGCCCCTAGTGGATGAGAACTAGTGGGTGTATCAGATCCCTTGCTATATTTTTCAAGAGTCAGACCTTCTTGTAACCCTAATTGTAATGTAAAGGGTACAGGTTGACGCCACCTTAATGTGACTGGTAATTAACGTAAAAGATAATTAATTTGGTTAATATTAATTATATTATAAGATAGTGAGGTCGGACCTATTGTGCCAATAGACACTTCTTTTGACAAGTTCAGGTTAGTATAAGTAAAGGTAAATTCCCCATTGAGGAAACATATCTTTCATGTGAGTTTGGAAAATTTAGCAAGTACACCTTCTTGGGAAAAATACGCACCTCTCTTGGGCGATAGTCTTCTAGGGTTTGAGCACCCTCTTGTGTGATAGGTTTTATCTTGGTGGTGAAGGTCTTTCTCTTGAATAATATAGAAAGGGATTTGGCTGGGTTTTCTTCCCTTGTTGAGAAGGGTTTCTCAAGATACTTCTTGTGTTCTTGTGCATGGTGCTTCTTCTTGTGATCTTAGTTGCTGCAACATTTATGGTTATGGTTAAATGCTAAAAATGGAATGATCTTCATGCTTAACTTTGAATATTGAAAAATCAAGACTTGTAACCCTATTTGTGATGTAAAGGGTACAGGTTGGCCCCACTATAAAGTTAAAGATAATTAATGTAAAAGATAATTAATATGGTAAATATTAATTATATTTTGAGTTATTGAGGTCGGCCCTATTGTGCCAATAGACACATCATTTGATGTGATAAGTCTTATATAAATAAGGGTGAATCCCCATTGAGGAAACACACTTAACATTGTGTCATCTCATGATTTCAGAAGTTGTGGTATGAAATTATGAAAATTACAACACCCTTTTGTGTGCTAGATTTGGTGATGGTGTGGGAGGTCTTTCTCTTGAAGAATATAGCAAATGATTGGATGGGTTTTCTTCCCTTGTTGAGAAGGGTTTCCCAGGATACTTCTTGTGTTCCTGTGCATGGTTATTATTCTTCTGATCTTGTTTTGCTGCAGTAGTTATGGTTCAAGTAAAAGTTAAACAAAAAATTTAAAGTAAATGCATGAGCCATAGCTCATTGAAAATTCAACATATCTCTCTTATCAAATGACGCTCTTTCCTATTAAGGAAATTTTCTTGCTTCCTCCCTTAGTCAAGAACATGATTTTTTCTAGTCATGTCCCCCAAAAATGATTATTAACAAAATATAATAACAAATTCAATCTATTTCATACAAATAATTAGGACATTACATTCATGAAATAGATTATAACTCATGTATGCAATGCTAGCTTTATCTTGTGCCTGGTTGATTGACTTCCTACTACCTTTCTTTCTTTCTTTGGTATCTTTCTTTCTTGCTTTGGCCTCATTTAGAAACTAGATCTTGGTGGGCCTTTTTTTGGTGCATCTATCCCTTTCACATCATGCATTGGAGTTATGAACTATAACAAAAAAAACAAGTATGATTTATCAAGTATTACATGCAATTTTCCACATCCATTACTAATCATGAAAGTGTTCATTGGATTCCTATAATCCAAGTGCCTACAAGCCTAACACATTACGATAATCCTGAACACAAATCATAACATATTTCAACTTATACAACACATATTTCAAGAAGACATCATACAAGCCATTATGGAAACAACACTAAATGAAACAATCACAATAATAAGGAAACATACTGTCATATCTCGTTTCTCAGTGTGGGATGTTAGCATTGGCCACAAATTGTTTAAAAGAATGTGTAAATGAGATGTTGACTCATGGAATGCAATCATTTCTTAAACAAGATATTGGGAGATGTTGGGTCCCCATGAATCCTTGACATTCTTTTGATGAAAAACAATTCCTAGGCATAAAACCCAACTCAATCACCATGGTTAGTGCTATGTCTACATGTGCAAATTTATCATCTCTCAAATAAGGTAAGAAAATCCATGATCATGCAATAAGAATTGGATTTAAACCTAATTAAGTTGGGCCATGGAATGTCTACATGTGCAAATTTATCATCTCTCAAATAAGTTAGGAAAATCCATGATCATGCAATAAGAATTGGATCTAAACCTAATTAAGTTGGGCCATGGAATGCAATCATTGCTGGTTATTTATAGATTGCCCCCCATGAAGCCTTGACATTATTCAACAAATGAAAGTTATCCTCGACATAAAGCCCTACTCAATCACTGTGGTTAGTGTTCTACTTGCATGTGCAAAGTTATTGGCTCTAGAAAACTTTAAGCAGATCCATGGTTATGCAATAAGAATAGGATTATAATGTAATGTTGTTGGAATGAAGTGCATTGGAATATGATATTGTCATTGTCATTGAATTTGTAGACATGTATGCCAAATATGGATATGTTAGAGCTGTACACAAATTATTTAAAATAATGCTTAATTGAGATGTTGAGTCATGGAATGCAATGATAGCTTAAACAAAATGGTGGGTGATATTGAGTCCCATAAAACCTTGACATTATTAAATGAAATGTAATTCTTAAACATAACCCAACTTAATCACTATGGTTAGTGTTTTTCCTACTTGTATAAATTTATTAGCTCTAGAGTCCAGGGAAGCAAATCCATGCTTATCTAAACATAAACAATAATTCATATACATGAAATTACAATACATGAAAACTCTGTTGAAATTACAATACATGAAAACTCTCTTGGAATTTCGAAGCTGATCCTAAAGCATCCAAATTCCAGACAATTCTTACAAAATTAAAGGATCATATTCTTTCCCAAGATATGGAAGATGGAAAATAAACATGAAATGAAATACTCAATTTCATGTGGAATTGTTGAAATGGGTCCATCTTTATTTCTTCGTTTACAAGTAGCCATTACCGAGAATAAGTCCTGGGCAGAAGATGAAATGTACCATGAACTCTCACGGTTTCTGACATATATAATTTAAAGCAATATCTACTGTAAATAGTATTTATCCTTAAGCTGAATCTATATAATATGCAGTACATGGACGCCAGTGCAATCGAGAGAAACTTTTTATCTCCAGGGTCTGGAAATTATATACGATGATCACTATGGTGTTACAATGCCTGCAAAACGATTGAATTGAAGAACATATCAATACTTATAGCATTTGAGAATTTAAATGAAGCAAAGCAATACAATGATCATAAATTAATGAGTTGCAGTGTGAAATATATACTCCCGCATTGAGTGTGTTGAGGAACGTTTCTGCCGCAGCTTTCAACGACGCTAACCAAATTGGATACGTTGATGAGCGCTGCAATTTGAGGAGTAACCTTGGGACACACGCACCCCATGTCTGCACTTCTTATGAGACCACAACACACAGCAGAAGGAGACTTTCCTAACAGTATCGAACTGCAGTTGTTCACCAAACCCTGGACCTCATCTCCACATTTGTCTGCTTCCACATGAATTACAGCAGCCAAGATGAGGCAGATGCTTACAAACAGAAATCCTCTAAAATTGGCCATTGTAGCTCTATACAAAATTCTTATTACAGAAAGGTTCTCGGTGTATGATTATATTTTGTGCAGGAACGGATTGTTATATAGAATTTTTGGGAGAAAACTGTGATCACAGATGACACGCCACTTGAGTAAAAAAACAATGTGGACAACATTTACTTTGATTTTATCAATTCCATGCCTTCTTCCATGTGCTTATGTAAAGTTCTGGCTAACTTGACTTTGTACACAACCTCAAACATACGGCATAGACCAGAGAGATATAGTGCTTGAGGACCGTCCAATCACTCCGGAATAATCGGTGGAATACAAACTATGCAATTCGCAGTTGTTACAGTCGGAGAAAGTCTGAAATAAGCGATTGAAATGATAACAAAACTGATGATAGTCAAAAGTTTTTGGGTGAAATTGGCGTTTTAGATAAGTTGCACTGGGAGCTTCCGAGAAAAAACAAAAACCTTGAAAATTTAGTGTTGGAATCCATCAGGACCATCTAGAAGAGTCTGGGGAAGAGCCGACCGTGAGCACAATTAGCACGACGAATGAGCCTCATGCACATGCATCATAGAAGATTGGTTCCACTCAAAATGCAACCGTTGTTTATATATATATATATATTTTTTTTTGAATTTTTTTATTAAGTCGAAAGTGTTATATCTATGGAAGATCGATATAATTAATGATTTTTTAATTATAAAAACTAAGCTGGCATATTTTTAGTCGTCCTTCTAAATTAATGAATTAGATTTTATGTTAATAACTTTTTTGCATTTTTTAAAACTTAAATTTCCTTGTTTACTTTTTTCACATTTACTTAATATAATTAATATTTTACTATCATTATTAGTGATTGCCATGTTTACCTAATTAATAAAGATGTATAAAATAGCTCATTATCAAGTTCTGTTCAAGTTTAATTGCTTCAATAACTCTTAGAATGAACTACAACATCAAACACAAATTAGAATGAACACTGTTCCAAGAATACAATGTGGAATGCATGATACAAGTACAAGGTCCTTACTGAGTGTTTTAAGGATATAACAACATTTGGCATGGGGTGTGGGTGGTTGTTGAATATGAAAAACTTATGGGCCCACTTTTCCCCTTGTTTTGTGATTCAATAGACCTTCTCATTTTGGAAGATCATATCATGTCATGGCCAAACAAAGAATGAGGTGACCCCATTCAACTAAATTCAAAGTACTAAGGGAACCTATGGTGAAATCATCATTTTCATAAACTTACAAATAAAATACTCATATACAACATGGTATCTTAATTGAAAATGGTAAGCATCAGGAGAGAGTAGAAGTGGAACGCTTGTAATGACATTATGTGAGAATAAACATCTTCACATCTTTTGCTCTTCTAACATCTTCGAAAAAAAATGAATCTATCTAGGTTTCTTATATTCTTTGCACCAACATTATAAAAGAGATAATTACAAAAAGCTACACATTTTGGGATTTATCATTTTACCTACCCATCATGCATAATGACACTCTTGTTATCTTATCTCCCGGGCCTTTTGTTGTTTTTTCATTTCTTCTACTATACATTACCTCTAAACATCCATTATTTCAAGGTACCAAAGCTAATATGTCTTCCTCCTTATTCCATGTTTTCAAATATGAGGGTTTCAAGAGTATTAAGTTGCACACTCTTGGATATTTATTAGTGTTGGAGGATTTTTTAACATGGTTTTTTATTTTTTATTGTATCATATCATTCCCGGTTCAAAATGGCCTTAGTGTTTATTGTAAAATAATCTCAATACTTGTATAATTTGAGACAATTTCATGAGTATTTAGTTGCACACTTTTAGGTAGTGATTAGTGTTGGAGGCACTAATAATATGGTATTTTATTTTATGTTGTATAATCTATTTCCCAATTTAGAATGACCTTAGTGTTTAATGTAAAATAATTCTAAGATTTGTGTCATTTGAGACAATTATGTGGCTCCCCCCCACCATTTTGAAGAGGGTTTCCATTTAGTATATTTAAACATGGATGTAAAATGATCCCATTTTTAATGAAGCCCAACTTCAATTATTAATGCACTACATATCTATGTTGCATGTGTCCCTTATTTTCTTTACGTTAATGCTTATTTTTATGTACTCCTATGATGTATATTAGATTGAAGCATCACAATTTATATCATTTCCACATTAAATTTATGTGATATCCTCTTGTTGGTGTCTAAGGCCCCACATTTTGGCCTTATATAGTTAGAACTATATTATGACTTATCTCGATATTTCATTTTCTTAGTATCTATTTGGACTCAACTACATTGATGAAGACATTTGATATGTGGACACTTTGAACTATTTTATCATACTTAAATCAAATAGATAATCCTAGATACTAAGGCAATGGTATTACCATCTAGTGAGCCTCACTTTCTCTCTCTCTTTTTCCTAATGAATTTTATTGCCAATATCAATAATTTGTGAGGAATCCAAAATATTCATCCATGACAAGAGAGTACCTTTTGGAACATGTGTAGACTTCTG